>MJUU01058357.1:31238-156629 GCA_002080025.1 Modiolus philippinarum | reverse complement strand
ATTTGGCCCTGATCTACATGGTAAGGCCTAAAATAAATATTTGTTTCCCCGAAAAAGACTTAATAAGGTCAGGTATTGGTAGGTAGGTCAATAATATATTTCATTTTATTTTTAAAAGAAATTTTGTTTTTCAAAAGAAAAAAATATACAAATTACCCAGTTTCTACCACTGACCTTATAAAGAACAGCATTACATTGAAAGTGACTTGAGAAGTCACTACTTGCTGGTTGTCTAAATGCAATGTAACCATGCATTAGAATTTTCAAATAAAAAATAAATTGTAATTGAAAAGTAGCAAGAGACTCCGAAGAGCCTGAATCGCTCACCTGGAACATATTCGATTCTAAAATGAACAAGTTCAAAAGTGATGGCCATTTTTAAAATGGTAGACCGTATAAAAATTTTGGGATCACTGTTCAACTTTGAATACCGCCGTGCGCGGTCCCGGCTTATGAATAGGCCTGCAGCATCCTCTGAGCTTGGAGTATGAGTCTTCCTAACAGAGGACCCCGAGGGAACCCCGGGATATAGAAATAGGACCTAGTATCTCCGGGAGCAATAACAACTCAAAGCCACCATAAGATCTTCAATGAACGGTGAGGAAACCCCACACCCAACGGTAGGTCGGAGTAGGCCCCTAAATAAAGAGTTCTCGTCTTATATAGCTGAAATATTGCTGAGTAGACGTTGAACAATATTCAATCAATCAATCAACTTTGAATATCATGTTTCTTAAACCAAATTTCGTTTAAATCTGAGCAAGTTTGGCGGGAAAAAGGCGGCCATTTTGAAAATGGTCGACCACAGAAAATTTTTGGCATCATCATTCAACTAACATACCATGTTTCCTGTAAAAACCAAATTTCACTGAAATCGGAGCAAGTTGAAAATTTGGCCGGAAAGTGGTGGCCATTTTGAAAATGGCAGCTCGTACAAAAATTTTGTTGCTGTAAATCAACTCAGTATGTCATATTTACCTATAAAACAGCCTTTGTTTATACATTTCCACAATAATTCTTGAAAAAATAAGCAAAAAGTATATTTTGACCCTATATCTAGTTTTAGTAAAGACGGCAATGTTTTTCGACATATCAAATATCCGAAACAATAATTTTGTTCCAGATGCCCTAAAGAACAATCATCAAAGTTTGGTTAAAATCGGTCCAATAGTTTAAGAGGAGTTACCATTTGAAAATAATAGCAGCAATTACAGCAAAAATCATCGAAAAAGGACAAGAACTCCGACATCCGGTAATGGATTTTCACGAAAATTTGACAGCAGGTAGATCTCATCATGCTTATCAATTTTACACCCTGCCAGAATTTTGATATCTGCCTTTGTTTTTGAGTTATTTAGCAAATTTGTTATCAGACCCCTATGTTCTATTTTTAGTAACGACGGCCATGTTTTTTGACATTTCAAAAATCCTAAACGAAAGTTTTGTTCCAGATACCCTTAAGAGCGATAATTCAAAGTTTAGTGAAAATCTGTCCAGTAGTTTCAGAGGAGGTAATGTTTTAAATTTGTCTAACAGACGAATGACGCCAAGTGATGGCAATAGCTCACATGGCCTATGGCCAGGTGAGCTAACAATATATTTTAGGTAGTGACAAATTTCCTGGGTCAGTTTTGATTGGGAAAAGAAACAATATTTTATTTTAGGCCTAAATCAATATTTACTCTAAAGAGTCATAAAAAGACCTAAATTTCTTTGAGAAAAATTTAAATTTTTTTGAAGTTTCATAAGTGAATTTGTAGTAGTCCCAGAAGCATTGTGTAACACTTCGGATAATCTATGTCAAATACATAGTATAAAGTAAACAACTGAGCCAAGGCTGAGGTCACGCTACTGCCTTGGCATTTTACCGCCAACAATGTATATCCCAGTGTTCGTTCCATCATTTCTAAAGACAATTATATGCGGTGGTGCCAAAGGTTTTGTTTCCAATTCTTTCTTGATTTTGTCATCATCAACATTGTATAAATAAAAAAAACACATCATCAATGAATGAAATATATATTTTAACATGTACATATGTAGTTTAAACTGGAGTGAAACAAACCTGGAACATATCAAAATATAAGCACCTCAACAAAACAATAAAATCAGTCAAAGTCAGAAAATATGTATTTGCTAAGACAGCAAGATTGTAGGCAACAGACCCTAAAAGGGTTGTACTATATGAGACCTATTTTTAAAGTTGAATATGAAATATCAAAACCCTACGATTCATTTTGTCTTCTTTTTTCGAGGATTGGCCGCATTGTTTTATTTTAATGATATGTATCATTTTATTTACTGAAATTACCAGATATGACAACAAAAATATCAATTTATATACAGGTATGATCTTGATGAATAAAATATTCTACAGTTGTTAGATTATATCCAAACAATAAATATGTGAGTTAAAACTCACTACTTATACAGTACCCACATCGTCGATAAAAAATAAGTTCTCATTAAAAAAGAAGTTGTCTGATGCTAAAAATGAATTACACCGTATGTCATACCAATAAGAAAAATGTGTCAATTTTTTTCAGTAGTTTGCTGAGAAAACTGCTGCTGAAATTTTGAGTTTCAGACGACATCACTAGGGTAAAACAGTATACCCCTCTCCGTCTTGGTATAAGTACATGTATAATATTGTATCTGTTTACTACTAATAAGACTTACCTCATCAATATTGATAATGCCAGTAAAATGAGCATCTCCCCTCTTTCCTGAACGGTCAAATTTTGTGTTCTGTTCCAAATAATCCACCACCTCTACCATTGTGTTAGGACCCTAAATTACATATATATTATTTCATTTATCACTTAATAGTAGAATCACTACCTGTATTTTTGCATTTGTTCATTGTCACTATAGATTAACTTTGTCACATCTTAGCATTTACATTGAAGATGATGCCATCGGAAGAGCAATACATGTACCTTTGTCTCACACTGCATGGCAGGCTATGTAACTTTAAGTAGAAACTTATGCATAAATCACATGAAATGGACCAAGATTCTGTGAGTTCTATTTTTGCATTATGGTACAGAATCACTGTGTAAAATTTCAGATCTCTGATTTCTATTCCAGTTTTTCAAGTTTTTGGTGTTTACAAGAAAATGTCTTGATTTTATGAGAAGATAAAATAAAACACTAACATAGTTTCATGAGATACATACTTCAGTCATGTTTTCAAAATCTTTTACCATCATTTTGTGTGCTGTAGCTGCAATTCTCTTGATGGCCTTCGACACAGCAGAAAGCTTGTCATCCCCATAACGTACAGCGAATTCAAACAGGATCTAAGAACATAAAATAAATATACAACATATTCCATTTAAGTATGCAATATGATTACTTAGATTTCTTAAAATAAGGAATCTAAAGAAAAAACTGCATCAAAATCAGACAAAAAATAAACGCTCTATACCCGGAAGTATGAAACTACAGATTGTCCTTGTTATGCTGAATAAATTTATGAAGTTTCATGAAGATCCAACTTTTTGTTTCCAAAAAATCCAAAAATACACTTAAGGTTCATTAAAATGATTTTTCGATTATTATTTTTTGTATAGAAAAATCATTAAATACATGTAATATTTAAAACTAGATATGTTAAGCCCAGCTTGAAAAAATAAAAAAAAGAAGGGATAAGATGAAGATGTATACATGTACTTACAAAGAGTCCATCTCTAAAGCACAGAAACTTCTCAATCACATCTTTTAGCACTCTTCGAGTGTGATTTTAGGAATTCATCTCTGTACTCTAATGTCTCCCGCAAGAGCATTTTTATATGGATCCCGTCTCGGTTCCTGTGTAACTTCTTCCACTCCTCCTTTAAGCGTACAACGTGGGAAGACATCTCTTCAGCTGACTTGCCTGGTTTTGAAGAATAGGCTGCTGATGTTTCAGATGAGACTTTGAATTTTTTAACAGCCTGGGGTGATGCGGTTTTTTCAGATGTCTTCATCTGGCTTTTCGCCTTCAAGCTGTGCCTCATATGCCTTATTTTTTGAGATAAGGACTTGGTGAAAAAAGTCTACAAAACATCACATAAAAACATATAAGCAACTAACATGTAACAAGAAGACATGAATTGAAAATAGTGTATTTAAAATTCAAACATATTACATGTACTATAAGCATGTAATTCTTTCGTACCAAACTGTAGTGTAGCATAAATTAGTTACTGCAATATATGTAGGAATATTAATAAACATTCTTATTTACACTTTTTATAAATGACCGTATATATTATGGCAGTTTTTAAGAGTTCTCCTTTTGCCCCCTAACGGCACCTATTTATTTCATCAAAATATATATCATGTACTAAAAAAAACAAAGTTTTAGAAAAATTGGTTCAGCTGTTTTTGTGCCATAAGTAATTAAAAAATTGTCTGATTTTCAATATTTTGTCAATTTTGACGGAATAGATTGTTTCTCGGACAAAGCGCCATAACCCTAAAATTAATGGCTACTTGTGTTCCTGCGCTCCTTAAATACTGGTAACTAGAAGCAAAAATTTACACATAAATGGAAAAGTAGTTGCTTTTGCACATCCTAGATTAAAAAAGCACAGTTTTACTGTTTTTATATTATTTTTGAAGCAGATAGCTTTTTATTCGCACCATTTTAAAAGACTGCACTGAACGTTTCAAATTTTAGTTGAGATACCTACAATATGTTCTATGAACAAAACCATGTACTTTAATTTGTTGGTGAAATAGAAAAAAAAACTTTAACTCCACCACAATTTTTTGCGCCTGTCCCAAGTCAGGAATATGTTGGTCATTGGCTTGTCCTTGTCTTTTTATATAATTTTAGTTTCTTGATAAAATTCAGGTTATTGGATATGGTTTGTTTCCACACTGATTTATTCACTTTTTATTACTTTGTGGGGCCATATAGGCTTGCTTTATGGTGTGAGGTTCCTCATTGTGTTGAAGACCGTACGGTGACCCCTATATATTTTGTTTTAGGTCGATCTAACTTGTAGATGGGATGTTGTCTCCTTGACATTTACCCCATTTCCTTCTTTTTCATATTGAATTTTTCTTTATATGGTTTATAGGTTAATTTATAGAATGAGAATTTGGAAAATCTACAAAATGTACATGTAAATAGGTTTACCCAAGCATGGCTTCCCTCCATCCTGATGCACGGAAATGCTAAATACATTTTCTGTCCTATGGCTCGATAGAGTTGCTGGTCCCCTCCATTGGCAAGTTTCTCATAATAGAAATTTGCCGTTTCAGATATTAGTTGGTTTCATGCCAGCTCTGGTTTGCCATCTGCTAGGCATTTTTTCACTAATGGTGAGAATACAGGCAGTTGTATTGTCTTCATGTAAAAGACTGAAGGAGCTGAAATATACAAACATAATTGAATTTGATCTGAGCACATTTTTTTTAAGCTCACCTTGCAATTTGCTAAGTGAGCTTATAACATCAGTTTGCGCATGTCTATCTGTGAAAACTTATTCAGAAATTTTGTCCTCTGAAATTGCTGAACATATTTGCTTAAAACTTTGCAGTATTGATCTATAGCATATTGGCCACAAATGATTCTGATATTATTTTGTAGTGAGCCCATAAAAAATGTTGGCAGTCATCAGACATTTAGTTGTAAGTTAATTTCCTTTAAACTGGTCAGAATTACCGTATATCGGGTTTTTTTTTTCGCGTGCGTATAATTTTCATTATTTTCACAGTCGACAATTTGGCGCGAAATTCAACCCCGCGTAAATTTCACTCCCCATTTAAAATGCATTGGACATGGTCATAAAACACGAATTAAACCCAGTGAACATTTCAATGCAATATTTTACACCAAAATTGCGAACAAAAGCCGACGCGAAAATTACCCGATATACGGTATATCTTTTATGCCTTACTTATTTATACCGGAACACTTTTAAATATTTTACTTTTTTTTAAATGTACAATTAACAAAAAAACAAAAATATTACAATTTTTGTGTAGAAATTCAAGTATTAGAAAAATATTGGATTCCTTAAAGATTGTGCAAGTACTTTAAACTACATTGAAGCAAAATTCAGTAGCCAGTAGGTAGCTATTGAAGTCTCCTATCCATGTAATTTTTCAAGTTATTGGTTTGTAAGTAAGGTATATTTTTAGTCACATACATGAGAGTTTACCATCCTCATTCATGCCATTTTTGTCAACAGACATCAAATCATCTGCAGTGTCAGCTGTTGGTGCTGGTTCTTCCTTGTCAGTACAAACTTCTGCACTGGCACCATCTGTTTTTGAATAGATGACTTCTACATCGGGAAACTTTGTAGTTAGCGGTGGGTTTTTTCTTCCTTTCCATTGCACGCACGTGGTGGACACCAGTAGGGGGAATTGTATGTTTATACACCAGATTTTCCCTTTACTTCTATAGTATGTATATAATTTCATCCGCAACCCCTTATCTCGAAATGTCCACTATCTGGTACATCCAAAGTCCACTATTTGGTACATAATTTCCATTAACTATTGCGCCTCACCTTATCTAGTCTACATTCCTTAGTAGGTATACAAGTTTAAACATTTTTTACATTGCAAACAAATATTTTTTTTATTTTAGATTAGAATGGAATCCAATAAATTACTATTGTGTAAATATAAAATGCATGAGAATATGCCATACACTGAATGAATAAGTTATTTTTTAGTGTCCGTGTTTGAATACATCTGTGTTTGGTTTAACCTGTAATATATTTTGTTAAAATGTTGCATATTTAATGTTTAATAATTTATTTTTTTAGACAACTGCTACCCCAGATTTGATTACAAGTGATTACCCACAAACTGAATCAACGCAACATTCAACCAAGGAAGAAAGAACTTCAACATTCTGCTGCGAGGTAATTTCCTAATTTTTTAGCTAATTTTGTCTGATCACCTGTTATGTCTACAGCATGCACTAAGATATTAAGATTTAGCAAATTATATAGTGTAGTACTCCTTTTAAATGTAAAATTCCATAGATAAAACATTTCAGCCTACCAAATGAAGAGAGGTACAGGTTATGTATGCAAAATTAACATGGATGTAGCGTTGCTCGACATCTAGCAATGATGCTATGGACCGTCTTGGAACTTTTTATGAGGTATGCTCATTGATGAAGACCTCGTGGTGATTTCAAGATGAAGAACAACAATAAAAGCTTTGTTTCATTGCTTGGTTTTGCCATGAATTTGTAGAGACTTTGTCTCATGTAAATTTACTCCATACCCTTTCATTGTTTATGCAAGTGTATTTAGTATGGTTTTTGTCTCGCCCGCGACGAAAGTCGCGATAAGCGAGACAGGCGTGCAAAGTATGACGGCGGCGACGGCGTTAACTCAAGTTATTTTATAGAACCCTTTGATGTAGGAACAAAATATTTGGATCATGGCTAGCTTACATCGAACCCTATCTGGCGGACATAAAATCATGTGACCTTGACCTATATTTCACGGTCCAGTGCCTAGGTTAAGTTTTTTTGCTTAAGTCTGTTTCTCAATAACTACAAGTGCTAAGTCAATGATATTTGGTATATAGCTTGGTCTTGGTTAGTACATGTCAGTCTGCCATATGGCTTTTGACCTTGACCTCAATTTCACGGTCCAGTGCCAAGGTTAAGTTTTTTTTTGCTTAAGTCTGTTTCTCAATAACTAAAAGTGCTAAGTCAATGATATTTGGTATATAGCTTGGTCTCAGTTTGCCATATGGCTTTTGACCTTGACCTCAATTTCACGGTCTAGTGCATATGGTCAAGTTTTAATGATTAGATCAGTTTCTCAATAACTGTAAGTGGTAGGGCAATGATATTTGGTATGTAGGTTGTTATTGTATAGAAAATGACTGTCTGCCATATGACTTTTGAACTTGACCTCAATTTCATGGTCTAGTGAACATGGGTTACTTTTTCTTATTAGATCAGTTTCTCAGTAACTTAAAGTTGTAGGTCAATGATATTTGATATTTGGGTTGGACTACATGGCATCAGTTTAGCGGCCAAGCAGGGACGGGTGAGACATCTATTTGGGTCCACACTTGTTTTATTATTGGTTACCATTTTTACTTTTTAAACAATTTGTTCTAGACATCTACTACCCTCAAAGATTTGAAATCAGAGACAACTATGATGACAACTGAATACACACAAAAAGTGCAATCAACAGATTCAACTTCTAATGTGGAATACTTTCATTCAACCTTTGCATTTGATAAAACACAGGTATAGAAAGATTTTTAATGCATGTTTTAATAACCAATCCTTTGCACAACATGCACTACATGCACATACATGAATTTTTGAATAAATATAAAGCTTTTTTTCTTTTAGCATTCACAACAGAAAACATCTTGGTTGGATGAAATAATTAAAGCAATTATCATTTCCCTGTTGGGTAAGTAGTTTGATATAAGGGGGAAAAAGTAATTTGATATCAGGAAAAAAAAGTAGTTTGATATAAGCAAAAAATAAGAAATAATTTATGGGGGAGACTGAACTAAATATCTGTATTCCCTAAACCATAGCAGATATTGATCTCCTAATTGGTATGTGCATCCAAATCCATGAGTTACAGATCAAGTTTAAGTTTAGTTCAGTCCACTGATTTTTGATGGAGTTATGGGCCTTGGACTTGTATAATTTGGTAAAAATAACAGCTTTCCACACTTTTTTTCTAAACAAATAAAGGTATTAATCTAATATTTTGCATGTGAGTCTACCTACATATGTTACAGATCAAATTCCAGTTTGGTTTCAGTCCATTGATTATTGATGCAATTATGAGCTTTGGACTTAACAAAATTTAGTAAAATATCAGTTTTACACAGCTTTTTTATAAACCATTCAGATATTGATCTAATATTTATTATGTGAGTCTACCTCAATGATTTACAGATCAAGTTCGAGCTTGGTTCCAGTCCACTGATTCTTGAGGGAGTTATGGTCCTTTGACTTGGGAAACTTTTTTACTATTTTTGCTTGTGTAACAAAGCCATATAGATTTAGTATTGTACTGATTGACAAACTTTATTTGTAAATGGGGGAAAATGCTCATGAGATGACAAACCCAAAACCAACAGAATATCAAAACTGGTTGTTTTATTCTTTACCGGTATGAATAGTAATGTAATTCTGATAGTTCCTTTTTTTTTTTCTTTCAGTTTTGTCTCTTGTATTACTCATTACCGTTTGTCTGATGCTCTGTAGAAGATCAAGCCGTGCAAGAAACTGTTTAATGTCGATCGTTGATAGTCTAATTTGTACCTGTTGCAAAATATGTTACAGAAGAAAAGTTAAAAAAAATAGTTGAAGGTCCTGAAGTTGATATTTATGAACTTACAGGTGTTAAACATCTGTAATTGGGTATTTAGTTTTAATTTAGGTTTCCATTATTCTGTAATTTTGGCTTATCTCCCCCAACCACCACAACCTCAACCTCATCAACCACAAAATTATCTGCAACCACTAGCACCACCAGCTCAACTGCAACCTGTACCACTGGCTCAACCACAACTTGCACCACCACATCATCAAGAACCTGTGTTGGTGGCTCAACCACAACTTGCACCTCAGGTTGAACCACAACTTGTACTACAGGCTCAAGTTGAACCTGCTCAGTTACCCATACGACCTCTTCCGAGACGATCAGAAAGATTGAAAAATAAGAGACAAAGGAGACAATAACTTAATACGTTTTTGCAACTTCTCACAGAAGCTTTTTACGGAAATACACATAATTGTACAGATGTTATGAGATGTGCCATTGACATATGTTTATTGTTTTTTAATTATTATCAATATAGCAATACATAAGTTTATTCAGCAACTTAACTTTGGGATGCATGTTTGAATGATGTTTGGCATTATCATATCATTGATAAAAAAGCAAAGAATAATGAATAAATGACATAGATGTCTCACTTTAACTACTGGAAATACCAGTTTATCCATAAGTGTGATACATTAATCCATATACCTTGCATTTAATACTCCTGACAGAGTTTGGGATTTTTTTTTTTAATTTTGAACTTATTTTTATACAATGATTTTTGATGTAGTATTTTTTTTAAATCGTTTTTGGAAATTATGGACATACTAGTTTTTCCATATGTGGTGCGCATCAAATCATACAAGGTGCATTTCATTTTTAATACTCAGTGACAGAGTTTGTGATGTTTTATGCCCAATGAATTGTTTTTTTTTTAATTGTGAAATTATTTTTATACAATGATTTTGATAATAATCAGTAGATGTAGAATTTTTTTATCTTTTTGAAAATTACTTTATTGACATATTAGTTTTTCCATAATTGGTGTGCATTTTAATACTCAGTGGTGACATAGTTTGTAATTTTACATGTTGTATCAGGTTCAATGAATTATTTTGATTTGTTACATTATTTGTTACAGTGATTTTGATAATAGTATTGTTTTATTCTTCTGAAAGTGTATATTCATAAGGTCAAAGAAAACTGATAGTGGGTTCATAACCCAACCAGTTCACATATTTTCAAAATGATAAGTCTATGGGGCCCTTTCTAGACACTTGTATTTTTCTACAATGTATCTTCTTTGAAATTTCAGTTACTTTAAAAGGCAATTAGAAATAAAGGGACACTTATAACCCTAAAATTTAGATACATTTCTTCAAAAACATGAATAAAATTTGAATTAGAAAAAAAATATTAATAAAATCATTTACCAGCTCCATGGGTCCTATAGGACAACTAACAACAGTTTTCCTTGACCTTACATACAGTAAGATGACTCAGGGAGAGTTAATTATTGTACTTTTATATGTTATTACTGGTGCTGTCTTTTTGTTCTATTGTGAAAGAAGTTGATTGTTATCTGATCATTTTATCGCCATAGATAATTGTTTGCCCTTCCACTTAAAGACAGATTTTCCATAATTTAATAAATACACATTTTCAGAGTATAGAAAATATACAACTGAGAGCCTGTACCAAGGGCTAATAATTACAGGAACTAAACATGATGGTAAACCATTTGTTTACTTTGCTTTTTTTTAAATATACATTGATACTGTTTTTGTAATTGATAAAATAAAAAATAAGATACATATGATTCTACATATTATTTATGGTATGAAATGATTTATTGATGCTCAATGGTTACATTGTTTTTATAGTGATTTTCTATAATTGTTAGTGCCTTTGATTTTTAATAGATTTTTTATAAATTGTTAGTGCCTTTGATTATATTTATTGAATTAAAGTTGATCACAAACTGTTTATATCAATTTTTATCATCATGAGATAACTGTTTGTTCATCTATTTCCAATTCTGAATGAACAGTTTTACTGTAGAACATTCTTGCCCTGAAAGAAGAACAAAATAAAACAGATGAGTAGCTAGTGAATATGGTAAATTAAACACAAGGACCAATTTTGTCAAAAAGTTCATGTAAAATTCATGAGATGATATGAAGTAAATGCACATGAGACTACAAAAAATACTTAAATAAATACCGAAAACAATTCAAATGGGCTGCATGGTCATTTCCACACTTTATGCCTCATGTGTCTGTGTTGTAACAGAAATTTGTTTGGCGGGCTGGATGGCAATTTCGACAACTATGTCTCATGTGTCTGTATTGTAACAGAAATTTGTTTGATGGACTGGATGGCCATTTCGACAACTTTTACCTCAAGTGTCTGTGTTGTAACAGTAATATGTTTAATAGACAGGAATCATAAAGTTAAACATAATTGTAGGAGCTCAGAATAATGTTTGAAATACATATATTTTAAAGTTAGGATCGATGACTTGTAATATACAAGACTTGATGGAAAAGATGAAACAACGACAACTTAAAAATTTTTATGCATGTAATTTTGAATATAAGTCAAAGCAAGACCACAAAGACTCTAGTGACAAACAAAGCTATGAATAGATGGACAAGTAATACAGAAACATAACAAATAAAGGAAAATAAACTAAAACACACAGACAAGGGACCTTGGTTGGTAGTTGGTTGACAATACCTTTAAATCCCTCTACCTATGCACAACAGATGATGCATGTCAATAAACTATGACAGCAAAGAATGTACATGTACTTATAAGTATTAGGCATAAGGCACCCCAGTTTAATACCTATGCATAACAGAAAAAGGGCGTCAAAAAGTCATGATGGCAAAGGACGTACATGTACTTCTAAGTATTTTGCATAAGGCATCTCAGTTTAATAGCTGGTGCAATTTATGTTAAGCAGAGAACTTAGGAGTAAACAAAATGCAAAAAGACAATGCCTTAGCAAAATACAAAACACTTGTAAGAACAGGAACCAATAAGCACACTAAATAAATCAAACCCCACTAAAATTGGACTGAAATCATCAAGTACTCTGTAAGAGTAAGCATCTCGTGCAAACACCCTGTAATACGATTAGTATTACCTTTTTTCCCCTCCATGTGTAATCAAGTAGATCATCCACATCATTTTCATCGTCAATCACTATTGGGTTGTTTTTTGTACCTTTGTCCCAAATATAATTTTCGAGTTGATCCATCTCCTTACTTTCCAAAATTACTGCTCATGAGTCCAGAATATAGTTGTATACGTTTGAGAACAATATTGCCCCAACAGATATATTCTGCCACGTTTGATAGTTGGGATGAAGTATTAAAGTACTTTAACCTTTTAGTACGAAATTGTTAATTTTAGATGGGTAATCAGTTCTACAGTGCTTAGATATTCCCCCCCCCTTTTTTTTGCCTTTGTAAAACTCTAGACACAAACGTCAAAGATGTTTATCACTACAAATTAAGAAAGGATGAAGTTTATTGTATTGTTTGGATATGTAAATATGTCAACCTAATACCATCTATCATAGCATAGTATTCAATGTTCATGTTTGTAACATTATAAAGCTCTAGATACGGAGTTCAAAAACGCTTATCACTACAGCTAAATTAAGAAAGGGTGAACGTTGTTGTATTGTTTACACATATGAAATAAATGTTGTTTTCAACTTTCATTAAACAACTCTGCATACCTTGAACGAATTTGTTAATATCAGATGGGTAATCAGCAGTTCTACAGTACTTAGGTATTCACTTTTTTTGTTTGTTTATTTTTCATGCCTGTGCCAAGTCAGGACAATTGTGGTTGACAATTTTTCGGTGACTTAGCACCTGTTTTGTCTATTTGCCTCTTAGCTTTAGCCCTTGGAACATCCAAGAATATGGAAAAATTTGCAAGCTATGATAAATCTCACTTTAAGCTACCATACAATCTTGAGGAAATGTGATTGATAACAATATTTTAAAATATCTGAGTTGGTTAGTTTTCACAGAATTTCACCCCGTTTTCAACTTTCATTAAATATTTCTATATACCTTGAACGAATTGTTAATATTAGATGGGATCAGCAGTTCTACAGTACTTAGATATTCACTGTTATTTTTTGTTTGTTTGTTTTGTTTTTTTGTTTGTTTTTTTTTTTTGAAATGCCTGTACCAAGTCAGGATGATTGCAGTTGACAATTTTCCGATAATTTAGCATCTGTTTTGTCTACTTGTCTCTTAGACTTTGGCCTTTGGAACATCCAAAGATATGAAAAAAATTGCAAGCTATGCTATATCTCTGTTTTAGCTACCATACAATCTTGAGAAAACATGATTAATAACAATATCTTAAAATATCTGAGTTGGTTAGTTTTCACAGAATTTCACCCCTGTTCAAACTAGAGTACATCCCTATATAATGTGCTCCAAGCATTGTCAATTTGTCAAAGTGTTTACAACAGAACACAATATGAACGCATTAGTGCAGAGGAAGGATGGTCGAATGTCGGGTACCTTTGGGTTGGACAAAAGCATTAATATTAACTATTTCGGAGGTGTTACATATCTTCATCTTCGTAGACCAGATGGCCTTGGAGGATTTAAAGTATTCTCGATGACACAAAAGGAGTACGCGAACCTAGTCGATATGGAGAAGCTGAAATCTGTTGCAACATCTTTTGAACTACAAGTAACTTTTTTCTCAATCCCAAAATATTTACTTTAGCAGAATTTTAAGATTGATTGATTGATTGATATTGTTTAACACCATTTTACACACAAGGGCCATATATGACGAGAACAAGCTTAGATATTGAATTGTTGAAAAAAAAAGAAGAAAACTGAAGGCAAATAGGAAAATAACATTCAAGGACAAGACAAAACCATGAACAATAAGCCTGCATACTGAACGCATAAACTTTAGACTCAAGAGCTCTGGAACAGTAAAGAACTCCTGCTTGTTGTAACTTGTTTTTGTCGGGTTTTTTTCTAGAGAATTGCATAATTATATTCAAATAAAAACCCAGATTACATGTTTAGAATAAACTGGTTGATACTGAAATTAACGGTTTCATACAATGTCAAGAAAACTAACAGCACGAATAAAATATATACAACTTTACTGATAAATGCAATTTCTTTAGAGCAGGACACAAATGCAAGTGGAACAAGAGGCATTTCTGGATTTGGAAAAACCAGGGATATTGAAGCTGACCAAGAAAAAGCCTACAGCCAATATTACGGTAGAGGAGGACGACACAGATCTGGATCTTCCACCATTGGAGGACTTGCCAAAGGATCACGAAAACAGGGAAACGAAATTTCCCCACAGGAAAGTCATCCTGAAGAACAAATGGATATGGATCAATCCGACGACGAGGAAGTGGTGCCGTTGAAGAAGAGGAAATCAAAACGACGGCAACTAATCAACATAACATTAATAGACGACGAAGCAGAGGAAATGAGTTAAGGATACATTGTTTAAAAAAACTGTATGGACAAATTAATTGAAGTGATGATAATACAACCAATCACGATTAAAACCAGAGATGTTTTGGTAAAATTGCCTACGATAATTTTGATAGAAATTTTCAACAGTGTTAAATTAGATCTTGACAATCATAGACAAATTGATTTACTGCATTTAACATCTGCATTTAACATATGAAATAATTTTGCAAAGGACATTTTCACTGGATTCCAAATTCTTGTATCATGAAGTATGTCAAAATTTCATACGAAAATGTGGATTTCTTACTACAGAAGAGATAGAGAGCTCTGCAGGAACATTTGAATCAAAATTATTAGATAACTTCAAGGAAATTTTTGCATTTGATTATTGGCATCATATTCTGGCGAAAATTCAACAAGAAGGTAATTGAAATATAAATAAGTGTAAAAAAGCATCGCAAACTAGCATAGACAATACATTCATATTCAAGATAATATAGAAAAATGAAAAAAAGAAGATATAACTGATTTTATTGTATAAATATATTATAATAAAACTTTGAACATTGCAAAGTTGAATGTTTTATTCGGAAGAATTTATTCTGTGATGACCAAATGCAAGTGTGTCAATACCATTGTCTAGTACATAACGTTTATCATCAAATGCAGAGAGTCCCACCTTGTTCACATTCACAATATGAAGGTTGTGTTTTTTTTTATCGAATCAGATTTTGTTGGCACATAATGTTTTTCTGTTCCAGTATACTTTCCACATAGTTCGAATATCTCAGTTCGTCTTTGACAACCGATTTAACAATACCCTTTGCCCGTTTTTGCTCTATATTGCCATATTGTATTGAATACATTTTGCTCCTTAAACCAGCAAATTGAGCTATTGGGACTCCACCGGTCTCGTCTTTAAAGAACCCTAATTTCTTGGCATTTGCTTCATATTTAGGTAACATGTAATCATAATGGTGTTCATACATAACGCATTTCGAAAGGTCAAGAATGCACATCCCCACAGCAATAGGCTTGTTTAATTTTAGTACAGTTTTTCTGCATTGAACACCAACTAAGTCTTCATTAAAAATCTGACACCTTTCGAAAGATGACTCTGCCACTTGTTTTTTTTATTTTGAATCAACTGAACGTCGACACGATTTCTCAGGTTCTCCATTGTCTTCCCGAACACTGAATTATTCATAAATTTGTAGAAGGATTTCTCAAAATCACTTGTAGCCTCCTGTCTACGTTTTGTATTCATTTCTATGTACTCTTTTAGAAATGGACTTTGAGCAAACTCCAAAATACTATGTACTTTAACCAATTTCATTCCCAGTCGTAAATATAATTGAAGATTTCGTAAGTGACACACATAGTTGCGTTTGTGTTCTAGTGTACAAAGTAACTTTTTCGTTTGAACACGTCGTTTTGCAAAATCAAAAAAATCAAAATTCACAGTAACTTCGGTATTTAGTTATTTGCTTCATCTGACGTGTTCTTTGGATTCAATTTTAAACAAAAAATTTCCGGCTGAAGGGTGATAACATCTCATCAGTTACTTTTTTTGTTTCGGGCGCCAGGGGGTAATCACTATGTAAATCATGTAATTCATCTGGATAATCAATATCGACTTTAAATATATAGCCCTTTTCACCATCCAAGGATTGTCCCATCACATTGAAAGCAGAACGTTCGATTTTGCTCAGGAATCTGAACTTTCCAGTGGGTAATGGCAAAGACATCGCTAGCCCGTAAAGGTTATTAGCGTCCTCATAAATTAAATATGTTGAATTTTTACTGCATTGTATGTGTCTGGTATATACTTATTATTTGCAGTAGCTATTCGGTTTGATATCTGGGATATTCCACCTCTAAAGCCAGCTTCTATAAATAAATATGCGTCTGCTATGTCCTCAGTAATTAATTCTAATTTACATTTCGACACCTTCAATGCTGCACTCCATGCTAAACCTGGACTTGTAAAGAAATGGGATGGATGAAGACCGTAGGTTGATAAACATTGCGTTCGAAATCGTTCAAAGACGCTGACAAGTTGTAAGACATCACTTTTTAAGTAAAGATCATGATATTCACCATGTTTTTTAACTCAAACTTACTCCATACTGTTTGTGCATGTTCATAATCTTGATCTGAGATGTGAGATTTTGTTAAATCATTGTAAAAATCTTTTTCTGGAGGTAATTGTTCTATAAAAAATTTGTCAGGTTTATCAATCCAAGTATAAGGATAAACTCCCTTCCGTAAAAGCAGCTTTCTTTGTTCTTCTGAAGGAAATTCCTTTATCAAATACCTGAAGTATGATGGGTTTTCTTTGGATAAATCTTTTACTAAATCTGATAAGCTACTTGGTAAGCATTGAAAACTGTCGAGAAATCTAAGCGATCCCAGTGAAAATGACACATATCTTTCCATGTTGTTCGGAATTACATTAATGTGTCTATGTTTGAAAAGACCAATTCCTTGCATTAGAATGTGACTATCAAAACCGCGCAAGTTATGAAAATATACTGGAATAAATTACGGATGTTGATAGTTCAAGTTGCAGTTGCAAGAAGAATGAGCAGCACCCCTATACTTTCCTGACACATGGCAATGGTCGCGAACTTTTCCGCTGGTTTTAGTGAACATATCTCCACATATAAAGCAGTGTGTGCTGTCTCTAAAATTTGATTCATCTTCGTTGGACATGTTTAAAGGTTCGATTTTGTCGAGAATATTTAGTATGTATTTTTCCTCCTGTAATAAACTTTCTATTAATTTCTTGCTTGTATCCGGTCCACGATAGATGACTGGTTTTCTGGAATAACGTTCATCCACGCAGATGACTTGATAACCAAACCCACTCGGTTCATAATTAACTGTAGTTGTTGTGTGAGATGTAGATGGATTTGGTATGCATGTATCCAATATTTTAGCAAAACATTCAAAGTCACAGTAAATTACAAATGGCACTTTCAACTGTTTAGAAAAGTCATCAAATTCAACCAAGTCATCATTTCCTTTCATTGGAAACTCAACGTGCTGTGCCTCATGCTTAGAGCAATATTTCATATGTTTATCAAGAGTTTTCCGTGATGTACAACCTAGTAAACAATATCTACAAAATTTGTACGCCCTTCCTCTATGTTTTGTTTTTGACAGAAATCGGTTTAAATGTTTGATATAACAATAATGAACATTGACTTTTTTGGTCAGATAAAGTAAGTCGCATTCATGTCTTTTTCCTTTGTATTTGCTGATATATATAGGGAACGGTGCACCATCTTCGAAACCGAACACGTTTACTGCTATGTCATTTTGATTTTCAAACTTTGTAATTTGTTTGATCTGCACAGGATAAGTTATTCCTCTCATGTTTAGATCGTTTTCATATCGTGTGTAATGTGAGATTCTATTAGGGTTGTTGGTTTGAGGGTGAAGATGTGTTAAAATTGACCAGGTAAAGCACTTCTGGTCATAATTTCGTTCATTCACAATTGCGTGACTTTTTTGAAGAGTTTCGGGAATTGGAAGTAACTTGAGCCACCGATTGGACGGTATTGTAAAGTGTGAACTTCCATGTACAGGACCTGGTTTAATGTCCATCCGGATCCTCTCGCAATGTACTCATCTAAAGATTTAAACTGCTTTTGGAAAGCTTCATTTAGATCTCCGTCTGATATGTCATCCTTTGAAAGCTCTGTCCTTAGCTAATTTTTGCTTTACATTTAGATCATATTGGTTATTTGCTCTCTATCAGTTTTTAAATATCTTTGGGTATATGGTCTTCCAAACGTTTAGATTTTATCTGCACTGAAGAGACATAAGTTGTCGAAATGCGCATATGCAGAAATTAAATTCACAGTAACTTCGGTACTTAGTTATTTGAAAGCAATGTGTAAGTGTTACTTTTGAAATATGGTTCACTTTTGTCACGTTCTTCTTCTAATGTTTCTCTCACGAACTCAACATGAACATTTAAGTACCATTTGATATGCCTCAGCTTTTCACATCTTTCTATCAAATTGTTATTGATATCTCCTCGAATATTGTAGAAGAATGTTAATAAATCATATTTGTCCTGGTCTGAGGGAAAAAATTTTAAAACGTTTACAGAATCATCCAATGCATTGTCGGTGGACATTTAACGATTTGCTCCTGTATTACTTTCCACCTAACTGATTTTGATGATTTGTTTGTGAGTGGTTGAATAATGAAGTATAATTATTACAACATAATCCACAGTATTGACATATAAATCTGTTTTCTGGAGGTTCATATCCCACCAAATGACCACGTTCGTGTCGTTTCAATATGTCAGATCGATTGAACTTCTTGTCACACAAAAAACATTTATAGGTTGTATTATGCGATGCACAGTGACGCTTAAAGTTTGCTTTATGTTTGATTATTTTGTTGCAAATGGTACACTTGAAACCTTCCTGATCTAGATTTAGCTTCTTTTTTATACTTTTCAGTTCCCTCTCGAACGATCGATCTCCGTCTGGATAAGTAACAGCAGCGCTCGACAGCACTGCGTCCAAGTCCATGTCAATTGTTTGAAGTTACTAAACATTTATGCATCAACTTTCGTGTCTTAAATGTCCGGGGTTCCGTTTCATTGGTTCAGATAACTTGCCTTATCATATTACTTGATAACACTCATCAACAAGGCGTAAGCTTTTATTTCCACAATGGTCTATTTTATATTAATAGATAACACTCATCAACATGGCGGAAGCTTTTATTTTCACAATGAACTACTATACATCCAACTATAACAGAAAAATATTTATGCTTTTCAATTATCAAACAATAATAAGAGTCTATACAATTAAATAAAAAGAAACAGTACAAAGTTTTTTTTTATTTTTTACAAACTACAATGCATCTGAAATTTATTTGCTGAGCACTGAAACATGAAACAAAATTATATATTTAATCCAAGTCAATAAAACATCAAACAACATTAAATTTTAAAAAACCTACAACATATTATTTTACAAATTAAATGTCAACCAACCAGGTTTTCGTCGTTTAACAGAATTTTTAACTTTATCCTTTTTTATTTTCGTGTAATGCATTTTGTCAAAAGTTTCAAATGTCATCTTTGAAAACGGATATCCATCACCCATCTCATCCTGAACTTCATGGTTTCCATCATGCCCGTCTCCTCTCTGGTCATTGCTAATAATAGAAATATCGTGTGCTTACTCAGTCTGTTTAGGTTCAGGTTCATTTCCTGTTTGTTCATTAATTACGTTGGATTCATCTCTTTTTTCTATTGTCAAACCTTGTAAAAGTTTGTCATATTTACGTTTGGGTATCAGAACCAGCTCTTGACTCATATTTCAGAAACGATTGAATAATTATTGGAAGATCGTTGTTTATTTTTAACAGTCTTTTCTTTCTAACATTTTTTGAGATAGACTCTTGTACCACCTTTCGGATGTTATCCTTGCTTAGATACAATAGCCGTTTCAATTTCGTTGAAATTGGTAAAAAACCTTTTATCAAATTGAATACCATCTCTACTAAAAGTTGTAATTGTTTATCTGTAACAGTTCGTAATAAAGATTGTCTTTGTATTTTTTCACTGGATGAAAGGAATTTTAAAAACAACTTGTTATCTCGATTCACCTTTTTCTTCATCTCTTGGTCGATATACAATCATATCTTCCCCTGGAAAAATCTTTGTTCGAAGTGAATACAATTTGTTAGACCTAGGGTTTAAATCAATGAGCAAATATCCATAAAGAATAGAAGTTGCTTTCTGAGAGGCATCTAGAAAGTATTTTGACTGGTGTGGATATATTTGTCTTCCAAATCGCAGCAATTGTTCAACATCGCGACGGTTTTCAAACAAAACATAATATTCATAATATGCATATTCAAACTAAGAGTACGCATCACTTTACCTGTTTGAAATAGATTTTGAACTAAGCATACAATACTCATGTTTAAATGATGCGACCCAACGCATACCAATTCTTCCATGGATGTTGAATTAGCACACTGATTCATGCAGTCATCAACAACACATATGAAATGACGTTTATCACTGTCGTGTTTTTCTACTAATTCATCTTTAGATGGCCATCCTTTGTTAAAACTTATATTTTCTACAACTTTTTCCATTTCATTAAAGATCGGTTGCCATACACTTCCATAGCAATATATAACTGAACTAGGTGGTCTTTTGAACATCACAGATGCCTTTTCCAATAATTGCTTTACAAATGTGGTTTTACCACTGGAGGTTGGTCCACAAACAAGGATCGTAGTTGGTGTCTCAAATTGTAAAACTGGTAGGTCATCACTCTTGTCTGCAAGCATCATGTTCTAATTCTTTTTATCTATGCACAGTTATTGTCTCATATTTCTTTATTTATACAAAATGGGAACATCTTTTGGATAACATCAGTTACATATGTGTCATTGATGTAGTAATCGTTGGAAAACTCTTTTACAATTTTGTCCATGCTAATTCCCCTACATCTGTGTATTAAATAGAATATACAGTAATAACCACATGCTTTGGAATCGTAGCTTTGAAGTCTTCTTTTATTACACATTAGTTTTGTAAAACTGTTGTTTTTAATAATATCTGGTATCTGTTTAAAGTAATATGAGATTGGATATCCATAACTATCGAAACACGCTATTTCTAATTTTGATGTGAAATACATAGCCAGCCAATGTTTTCCAGGTCCTCCACTTTTGTCACTATTAATAATTAGTCCAGAGGGAAATGAAAATAGTTACTTTGGTATTTCATCAGCAGCAAATAATCCAACGATCTGTTCTGATAAAAGTGGATCACAATTTATAATACAGCGCAGTGTAGTAGTCTCCATGATGTATTACTCTAAAATGACATCCCTACTCTGTGTTATTTCAAAATAACCCTGTCTTTCTGAATACACAATACAGTTTACTGTATGGGGTAGTGCTGTTCTGAAAACTGCATCAATTCTGACACTACCTTGTTTTTTTAAGGATAAATAATCATTCCCATCAAAATCGGGTTGAGTGTCGAATGCATATAATGCAAATCCGCCTGGAATATCATCTCTGCTTATGCCTTCATCATTTAACCATTTTCTTGTAGTGACTAGTAAGTTTGTAAGAACAGATGTTGTAGTATAGCCGTTGTTAGAATCATAACTAAGTTGCATGGGACCGCCATTAATTGGAATCCCATCTACACTTAAAGTAATTTGACTTAAATTATAGTTTTGCATGTTCCACGGATTTTTAGTTAACGATCCCGTTCCAGTTGCCTCACTGTTCACAAAGCATATAATAACTTTATCGGGGCAGACATCGTGAAAAACTTGGTTCCATTAAAAATTCATCAAGCCTTTTGCAAGAGTCATTGAAGCGATTTCCGTCTTTGTGTAAGGATACTTGGCATTTGTTGAACTTAACATTGCATTATGTGCTGTAATAACAGCTGGATTTACTTGAATTTTGCAGATTCTTAAATTCATTTCTTGAATGTTTATCTTGTATGTTTTAGCTTCATTGCTTAGGAGACAAAACTCTGGATTACCGTGATGAAAACGAATGCTTACTCCAACCTGGTTTAGCCAATAACGTCGGAGCTGGAAAAGGTCGTGTAAAATAGGTCCCTCAAGATCCAACGTTTTCGATTTAGCAATGTAAGCCATTCTCACGATTTCATTCGTATTATCACCACTTGTGAAATCAGTATCATCTAAATGAAAGGGTGTGTCTTTTTTCCATAACTGTGTTGACAGCTGTGATTCTTTTGTGTCAGCACCATAGCGCAAAAGAGACTGGATATAAGCTTTGTATGGATAGTAACCAGATGTAGAAGACAAGATCTTTCCCTGAATGCCGACGTCAATTTGGGAGAAAACAGACTGCAAAAATAAATTTACAGTTGTTATATCCTCATCGGCTACAAGCGGAGAATTATCAGAGTGTAAAACATTCAATTTCACATACATTTTACTTCTCACTAATTTTCTCTTCTTTTGTCGTTGACGTTTCCCACTTCTACTGCGGGATTTTTGTTTACGCTTTCTTTTAAAACGTCTTTTGACGCGTGCTTTACGGTTTATTTCCGTTTTAGCTTGTTCCACAACAGCTTGTGAAGGAGACACAATCTTTACAGGAACTTTACTTATTTCCGTTTGAGCACTTGGATATCCCTTTAATTCTATAGGTGCAATTTCGGTTTACCCACCACCTACTAAAGATCCACCTTTTTGACTTCTCTTTTTATGGTTTTGATTGCTTATATTGTCTTTATAATATTTCAACCATTTCACTGGATCTGGTATATACATATTTGAGACATCCATGTTATGTCAGAAAAGGGTACTGTCTGAGATGCACCGTAAAAGACACTGTCTTTTTTAAAAATGTAGCAAGATTAAAGTTATTGTCAGTTATATAGAATTCCAAGTCGAATACTTGAGTCTCCGTGACGTCTATATAGTAAGGTAGGTTGAAAGTATGTGTCCAATTTCCTTTCTTAACAAACTGAACTTTTCGAAGGAAACATTGTCGTTTTTCACCACTGACGATAGACGCACCAGCAATATTACAAAAAAACATAAAGGTGATCCGTATAAGCGATTTTGTTGTTATCCTTTATGCAAATGTCCATGAGAGCTATTTTCCACATTCCTGATAAATAAAGAGATTCTTCGAGGTGAATTTTAAATTTCATTGGTGTATTATCGGGAAAATATTCATTATTCCTTTCGCTATAACTGTCAATATTTAAAAATAAATTCGTTGATGACATGTTTGTTGTAAGACCTTTCAAATGTTTTTGACTTCAGACTTCTTTACCCAGGAATTAAATTTGTCAGAATATCCCAGCCACTTAACTAAATATTCTGTTTTTTTGTTTCTTTTTCTTTGTCTTATAATTTTCTCAATTTCCCATATTGTATCATCCGTTTTATTAACAGTTTGTAATTCATTTTGATAAAACACACCTAAAATAGGTGACTCTAGCATATCAACTAGTTTATACATTGGTATGGACTGCATTTGAAAACGTATTTATTTTGAAAACCTCATACGTCCATTGTTCATTGTGTGCGCGAGTAAATGGTCAACGTTGATGTGAGATACGAACTAACCGTCCCAATTTATATTTGGGCAATCTTCTTTTTCTCAATTTCGATTTCTGTCCAAGTCTTCCTTTATCTTAGGAATTGTCTTGGGTTTTAAATACATGAATGCAAATAAATTAGCTTCATTCTGTCTGTTCACATCCTTTGGTGAAATATTTCCCAGGGATCTATGAGGTGTTTTGTTGTAAGATTCTACTAGCTGTTGTAAGACATCAATATATCTATCAGTTCTGTTCTTAGCAAGGTATCTGAAGATCATAGTTTTTAATGTTCTATTAAAACGTTCAACATAATTTGCTTTTATGTCATCATTTTAAGCCATATGGTGATATATGCCATGGGCATCGAGTAACCTTTTGACCAATTTATTTTTGAACTCTGATCCAGCATCAGAACGCACTTTCCTTACTTTGGTTTTTTCAATTATTTCTGATAATTCTTTTTCTACGGACTTTCCAGTTTTATCTTTCAACGGTCGAACATATGCAAATCTGGAAAAAAACATCCACGGCCGCAAGTAGAAACTTAACATTGTTGTTAAAGACTGCATATCGATTAAATATATATCAAGTTGTTCATTTTGTCCAGAAACAATTACTCTAGCCCTTTTAAAGTGTCGCCGGACAGGTTTTAACAAACTGTAATCATCTTGATTTTGCAACCATTTTCTAATCTTATGTATTCCTGGTCTGTTGTGTCCTCGTTGTTTTAAAGCTTGACGAATCTTACTAGGCCCTAAAAATGCTGCCGATTGTGAAAGAGTTAGATACGTGTTCTCGATTAAATTGTTGTCTTTATCCATGTCTATTTCATGTCATCTACCACTGATAAAATTCGAGCTAATTCTTGAATTTGACTCAAACTTTTACATTTCTCGTCGTTATTTCCCTTCCACCAGTCCCAATTAAATGATTCTTGAAATGTTTTAACAAAGAAGGTAGGTATGTCTAAGTCTGACAGAATTTTATAAAATAGTTGCGAAATTCTTTCAAAATCCAAAGCTGTAAACGCTTCATCAAAATGGTAACAAAACACTTGATATTTTGAATTTGTTATGCAATCATGATATTGTGAATTGAGAATATTATACTGACATCCAATGCAAATTGCATTGTTAATTTCTTGACATATAGTTAGCACTTCTTTTGCATAAATAAAATGTAACACTTTAAGGAAAAATTCTTTATGCACTTTATATTTACACAATAATAATTTATTGGATTCCATTCTAATCTAAAATAACAAAATATTTGTTTGCAATTTCCTTATGTAAAAAATGTTTAAACTTGTATACCTACTAAGGAATGTGGACTAGATAAGGTGAGGCGCAATAGTTAATGGAAATTATGTACCAAATAGTGGACATTGGATGTACCAGAGATGTACCAGATAGTGGACATTTCGAGATAAGGGGTTGCGGATGAAATTATATACATACTATAGAAGTAAAGGGAAAATCTGGTTTATAAACATACAATTCCCCTACTGACACCACTCATCATTTTCACCAAGGAAGACCATAGGTTCCTTATGTAGGAAATATTTCATTATGCATGATGGGGTTAAATAAAAACTGCCTTCTTGCTTTGACAGACATTTTGTGTTAGTGCTAATTTCTATAAGGCCAAACAAAAATGTACGTGTGTTTACTGTCACATGCTGCAAAAAATTAGGATCGGTAGGTAGGAATTTTTTTTTAATTTTTACATTGAGGCTATGGGAGCAACATTGTGACTTTAACAGTGCTTAATGGAAAATGATCATAAAAACTTTAGGGTAGGGGGTAAAAATTAGGGACGGTCGGGTGACAGTAAACTCACATATATTTTTTTTAGCCTGACCTACTCATGCTTACATTCATATGCATGCTTCGAGTTAAATTACAAAATTATCTCGGACTGATTCCTCTGGCTTGTCTCTTATAATATTATACTGCGAACAAATATTCTTCGCCAAATTTCTGATCTCTAATTCTGATGGCCGGCCTTGACAAACAGATATGAGTGAATCCATGGCCATTCTGACTACTTTGATCCGGGAGTTTTCTATTTCCTTCTTGGAGTACTGCTCTGGATCTGAAAGTATTGGACAATATGGTACGGGGACGCTTTTTAATTCCGTCATATCAGGGATATTGGTCGACGGTGATGGCATGAGTACTCTCCTTGCAGAAGCTGATGGCCTTGATGTTTGTGTATCTGTTCTAATGCATGTAACCTTGCGTGGAGGCCCTTCCATGTTGTCTTCTTTCTGCAGAAAAACATTTTTGTTTAACTTTCTATCTGTAAATTTGAAGACATGCATCAAGGTTGGAAATTAAGGAAAAAAGTCTGTCGAGAACACTTTTTATTATTCTTATGTCTAAGAACAGACACTGACTTTAACCACAGACCTAAATTGTACAATCTGAGGGTTGTAAAAATTCAACAGGTGTGGAAGTAAAATGTATAAACAGAAAATTGATGTGCCACCAGGACAAAAATTGAACCCTTCTTGCTGAAGCTACTGTACAAACCTAACCATATTTCAAATCATTCTCACTGACAGTTCCCAAATTAAGTCTGATGAAATATAACCCTAGAATTCTATTAAATACAAAAATCTAGATGATGACTATCTATAAACGAGTCGCACAAAGTACAGATCTGTAATTCAAGTAATAAAAAAATTGGCTAATGGTTTCATAGGAGGAGATTTTGGAAAAATTTTACGGGAGGATGAGAAACTTAACGAATTTTGAAAATGTGATACATATATATGTCTGCACCAAAAGCTTTTCAACTGCTAGTCTGAAAACCAGTCTTCAAAGTTTTGGCAACTTTTCTCCAGTCCGTATTGATTTTTCTAGTCTGGGACATCAAATTAATGGCTAATGGTTGAAGACTGATATAACTCACTGTGACATGAAAATGAAGTCATGGTCAGGCAAAAGGGTTACAGTTTGTGTCAAAACTACACGGTGGATATCAGTTACGGACGCTTTCCGATCAGATCTGTGTTGCGCGATGCTTTTTGCATGGATAACGGATGCTTCCGGATTTGTTTAAGGTGAGTTACCTTTATACATTAAATATGGATAAGTATCATCCAAAGTGACATAATCACGGAACTTTTATGGGTATTTACTCTCATTTAACGCAGTGTCAAGAGAGCGGATTAAAACAAGTCCGACACTTGTGAAATGAAAGTGCTACATTGAAGCAAAAACAAGTGAAAATCTGTTTACTTATGCAGTATGTCATTTTTAGGCCAGTCTTAAAAATATCTTTGTTTGTCCTTTCCCCACTCACCAGTTTTTAGTTGAGTAGGTAGGTAGGTTAATTATTATATTTTTTCAAAGTCTAAAATTTCCCTGTAAATTATAAAGAAAACTGTTTAAAAACATGAAATAAACAATAAAATAAAAAAAAAATATTATAAACTTTGTCGGTTGATGTCAGCCGCCTTGGTTGGCGGGAGGGGTCAACCGACATAATTCTGAAAGAGGACCATCTAAGGACCATTCCATTAAAGTTTGGTCCCAATAGGCCAAGCGGTTTCAGAGAAGAAGATTTTTAAAACATTTTTCCCATAGAGTCTTATGTTAAAACTATGTCGGTTGATGTCAGCCGCCTTGGTTGGCGGGCGGGGTCAACCGACAAAATTCTGAAAGGGGACAATCTAAGGACCATTCCAATAAAGTTTGATCCAAATAGACCAAGCTGTTTCAGAGAGGAAGATTTTTAAAACATTTTTCCCATAGGGTCCTATGTTAAAACTATGTCGGTTGATGTCGACCGCCTTGGTTGGCGGGCGGGGTCATCAGATATAATTTTGAAAGGGGACCACCTAAGGATCATTTCACCAAAGTTTGGTCTCAATTGGCCAAGCATGTTCAGACAAGAAGATTTTTTTGTGATTTTTTGCCGAAATTTTCTATTTTTAGCAATGGCGGCCATCTTGGTTGGCGGGCGGGGTCAACCGACACAACTCTGAAAGGGGACCACCCAAGGACCATCCCTGCCAAGTTTGGTCCAAATTGGCCAAGTGGTTTCAGAGAAGAAGATTAAAATGTAAAAAGCTAATGACGGACGGACGACGGACGCTCAGTGGTAACAAAAGCTCACCTGACATGTCAGGTGAGCTAAAAACAGACCATGCATGTAGACAGGACAAAAATTAAAGATCAGAAGACAACAGCAGTCACAAGCTTACAATACATGTATATAGCCATTTAGATCTGTCTAGCTAAAATAAATGGGTTCTCAATTAAAATTTAAAATTCTCAAATGCTACTTTTGCACATTTCTACTAGATTCAGTCTTTTTGGGGTTATTTTTTTACATTTACAGGAAATATATGCATCTTTTGAATTTTTTCTATCTTTCTCGTGCTTTTTTGGTGCACATAGAATATCGTTTCATTCTGTGGATGTTCTTACAGTGTGTGAAACGTTGTTTAGGTAGCTTGTTTTAAAACTAAGAGTCTGTAAAAGCTTCTTCTTCAACTTTATAAAATTTCAGGATGCCTAATTCTTACTGTTCATTTGAAATGTTACATGTGATTGCAGAACACTACCAAAATTCCTGATAAATCATTTTTAGCCTAGGTTTCAGTAATGTGGCCTGTTGTTTGTGTATAACCCTGACAGCAGTATATCTATTTTTTCTGTATGAGGAATCTTCCTTTTTTTGTCATGTCAACATTCTCAATTAAAACAGATGCTGATTCACTTATCTTTTGTATGCTGGCATCCCAATATATTGAGATGCTGGAATCCAAATGAATCTGGATGCATGCATCCCAAAACTTGTGGATGCTGGCGTCCCATTCTGTCTGGATGCTGGCATCCCAATTTGTCTGGATGCTGGCATCCCAATTTGTCTGGATGCTGGCATCCCAATTTGTCTGGATGCTGGCATCCTAATCTGTTTGGATGCTGGCATCCCAAATCTGTCTGGATGCTGGCATCCCAATCTGTCTGGATGCTGGCATCCCAATCAGTCTGGATGCTGGCATCCCAATTTGTCTGGATGCTGGCATCCTAATCTTTCTGGATGTTGGCGTCCCTATCTTTCTGGATGCTGGCATCCCAATTTGTTTGGATGCTGGCATCCCATTCATTCTGGATGCTGGCATCCCAATCTTTTTGAATGTTAGTATCCCAATCTGTCTGGATGCTGACATACAAAACCTTCTGGATGCTGGCATCCTGATCTGTCTAGACGCAATTGAAAATGGTGTGTAATTCTTAAAACTTACCAAAAAAGTCAAAACCTCAAGAGACCTACACAAAAGAATAGTTCCAGCTTAATTAGAGAAGTTTTTACCTTGACAAATAGATTTGACATGTGTGTATAAAAGAGCAATCAATAGCAAAGACCCAAAAAGACACATAGTTGTTGTTTCTGGATAGTATAGATGTCTCCTTAATAGCTATAAAACAACATAGAAAAGCTCTGAAATACAGTAATAAATTTTTCAATCAAGAATATTTTTCCCCTTTATCTGCATCATAAGTGTAGAAATGGTATGGAAAAGCGTAGGGCGTAACTTGAGGTCAAAATTCATGAAAACTACGCCAAAATCAAAGTGGTAAACAGGTCTGCCTCAACCATAAACGTTATTTGGAATTATGACACAGTTACTTATGAATGTATAAGTAACATATCTAAAATAAACTTCTATTAACCAGGCCTTTTGAAGTTGTAGTGTCACAATTTTTTTTTATGCCAATCATATAAGAATTGTATGGTAAATCAATGGGAAAACAAGGAAAATGACCATTTACTGCAGCAAATTAATTTTGTCTTTCCTTTCATTCATCTTCAACTAGAAATTAAGGCAAAATTGGTGGACCATACCATTTCGGATTTTGATGACTTAAGACTGAGTATGCTTTTTAGATTGAATTACTATATCAAGAATGTCTAAATACTGAATTCAAATTTGAATAAAAAACAAACATCAATAAATAAAGCAAATATTACTTTAATAGAAATTATACATCATAATATGAAACAAAAATAAGTATTTTGTAATGAGTTTGGTTTAGCAATTACAGTAGATAAGTTTTTATCTCAAAAGTATTCAAAATATAAATATTCAAACAAACACATGTATCAGTCAGTAGGTTTAAAAGATTTTAACGCTTTGCACTCTTTGTATAATATCCTCTTTCATATTAGGACAGAAAATTGATGACTTAAATATTTCATTGAAATATCATATAATTATTAAATAAAGTCTGGTTGATTGACAACTAAGAAAAAAATATAGAATTACATCCCATTCATTTCTTCCACATCTCTGATGCCACAGGAGTATTATTATAGCTAAAGTCAGAAACATTCCCAGTTACATTAAGGGTTTCAAAGAAATAATAGATAAGGTCTTTTTAGTGAATTCAATGTTACTGCTATGGACTGTTCATATAACATTAGTTATAATTATGAAATTTATATTAAACAAACTGTGGCTAGATAAGAACTAGTGTTGAGTGACTACAATGAAAAGTTTTATCTTCATCTTGCAAAAAATTGTTGTGATGTCTCCAACTAACCCTCAGGCAGCCTTTTTACTTGTAACTGCAGTACAGCATTCAAAGTAGTCCATATCAATTTTGACTGGGGAATTAATGTGTGAGGAAGTTCCTTTACGCCACCAAAACAAAAAAAAAACTAGAAAAAAACTGTGAGAAAAGCTCACAATATATGGCCCCCAAAAAAAGACCAAATTAAAATTTTAAATAGATGGTGCACAAAAGCATTGTGTACTGAACATTCTGTGAAAGTTTCATTAAATTTCACCAAGTAGTCTTGGAGGAGTTGTCGCCACAAAGTGTGTACCTATATGGCGGGTGGAATAACGAACGGGTGGACGAACGAACAGATAAACTGACACCATGATCACTATATACTGCCCACTAAAGTGGGGGCATAATGATAAATATCTTAAGTCTTATGTCCCAAGCCTCCCTTTAAACAGAAAATTTTCATGATTTTGGACATATCTTTAACAACATTTAAATGTCAAATTCTTAACTCAAGAAAATCTCATAAACATTTTCCACTAAAAGAATTGTTTGACATCTTCACCTAAACTACTTTAAAGTACTCTGAAATCAACATTGACTGGGAAAATAGTCCAAAGTCCACATTGACTTGATTCATTGTAATGTAAGAGACAAGCTGATTTCAGCCACAATCCCAAAACAATTGATAAATATTTAAATCTTATGTCCAAGGACTCCCTTTATATAGGAAAATATTTTCATAATTTTTGACTTTTTATCTTCAACACATTTTAATTGTAAAATTCTTAACTCCAGCAAATCTAATTTTATTTTTGACCAGTTTTGTTCCACATTGTGTATTGTACAACAGTTGGATTTGATAATATAGGCCCTCAGCCTGGGATACTGGGTCCAATTTCTTAATCCTAGGCATCCCTCAGGATCAGCCCGGTTTAGGAGGTGTCATACCCCATTAGCCAGTAATACTAAGTTGTATTTCTATACCCCTGGGTTCACTTCGGGGTATAATCTATTTGACAACGAATTAAAGGATTCATAGTGTTATTGTCAAATCAAAATTCTGTGAAAGATTCATCAAAATCCTGACAGTAGTTTTGTTTGAAGAGAGGACAAATGATGGGGAGCTACCTCTGAACTGTAGAGACAACATAGAAAGCAGCCACAGCCTGCTAAGCTCACTTCGTTGCGCAGCATTGTCACATTTAAACATGTTAGTAAACAGGAATGGACTATAATCTTTCTATTTAACAGATTCATTAATGCATAAAATGTAGGTCACAGTCAGCATCTGAAGCATGCATTGTTGTTGTCTTCCCAAAATGCATCATAAATACCAATATGGTTGATGTGGGACATGTCAGTAAGTGGGAATGGACTTTAACCATTCTACCTAACCAAGTCGCTCATGCGTAAAATATAGGTCACAGTCAGCATCCGAAGGGTGCATTGATGTTGTCATCCCAAAATGCACCATACATACCAATATGTTTGAAGTGGGACATGTCAGTAAGCGGGAATGGACTTTTACCATTCTACCTAACCGGACGTGGATGCAGACGCGAACGCCGGGGGTATCACATAAGCCCCCTCACTTGGTGGGGTGAGCTAAAAATCCATATTTTGATGCAAGAAACCCCCAAAATTTGCCATTATATAATACTAACTAATTACTACGTATATGCTTATAATAAAGTTTTTTTCTATCTCTAAGGTATACAATACTTCTTTGGATTGATTGATTGATTGAATATTGTTTAACGTCTACTCAGCAATATTTCAGCTATATCAAGACGAGAACAAGTTTGTTGATAAATAATCACTTTGGGGTATTGAAAGGGCCATGGGACGGGAAATTCTGACTGCCACTGGAAAAGTAGGGTGAAATCGTCAAGGGCGGGGAATTTAGCCTTGTAGCCGATCACCTACGGACCACCCCAAAAAGAGCTTGCTACAAGGGTTCTTTAACGTGCAGGAAGCGTGGCAATTCTCCCAACACGTGGACCTGAGTTTACATCCCATCCGAAAGATGGGTTGTGTATTTATTAATCCCGCACAACCACGGAATGGGTCCTATTTCTATATCCCGGGACCCTCGGGGTTTGGAAATCTTTCTTCTATTATTACATTTCAGTTATACAATTTTGTTTTTTTAGGTTCCTCCTTTCATTACAATTTCTGTACAATATATATATACATGTATAGACATATTGGATATAAATGAATGAACAATATTGATTACATTGGAATTTACTTTGTTGGTTATTACAAAATTCATTAGACAAGAAAGTACACCGAGTAATTTTGGAGAAAATAGAAACTGAAAAGCTTTTTCATCTTTCATAGTCTTGACCACTTGTGTTCCAAATTGTGCAATGTACACCAGCTGGATTTCTTTAAACTGGTTATCTACAAGTATAAATTCAATGTGTGTAAATTCTGAAAAATGTTTTTTAGTTACTTTTAGACTGCACAAATATATATACACTAGTAGTTAATTAAAATATCCTGACTATGTTAGCAAAGTTTTCAAATAAAAGGCAGTTAAAGGCAGGACCAGAGCCTGACAATTATGCTTGTGTTTTAAAAATAACCTCCACTTCAAATATGACATATATAACAATAACCAAAATGCAACAAAGAAAATTACTCATTTGGTCTCCGTTTGTTTCCTATAAGAAAAACAGGAAGTGGCAATACAGCATTTGTTTAGGTCTCAACATACACAATTGTCCCCTTAGCTAAATAGTTCTATCAGAAAGTTAAATTGGTACTTGGAAAGAGTACATGTGACTGCTTAAATTGAAGCTGAGAAAGTGTACTTTTCAAATATAATTGGCATTAGTGACCAGAATGTAGGGATATCGCATCAATAAATGAGTGAGACGGTGTCATGCCGGCCATGTGGACAGAAATTTGACTTGAGTATGCCAGGAAATTCTTAACCGGTTATTGAACCAGTACATATTGGGTATCAGTTTACTCGCACAAGTGTGCACTTTCAATTGAAAAGCAAAAACCATCATTTTTTAAAAAAGTTGAAATCTTAAGGTCTCAACATACACTTCCGGGTCAATTGGCCCCCTAGCTAAATAGTTCTATCAGAAAGTTAAATTGGAATCAAATACAGTGTAAGTGAAAAATATTTTATTCTACTTGGAAAGAGTACATGTGACTGCTTAAATTGAAGCTGAGAAAGTGTACTTTTCAAATATAATTGGCATTTGTGACCAGTATGTAGGGAAATCGCATCAATAAATGAGTGAGACGGTGTCATGCCGGCCATGTGGATAGAAATTTGACATTAGGTGAACATGTGCTTTTTAAAGCAGTTTATGTTCAAGCTTATTTTGTGAAAAAATTCAACAATCATCGTACCCTTTTTGCATTGTTTATAAAATCTATGGTATCCGTGCTTCGCAAAAATATACACCTCATTGCAAACTTTACACCTATACGTTCAGGCTGAACCTGCAAAGTTTGGCAATTTTACATAGGAATGCATGGTGACGTCGAAACTGTATAGTGAGACCTTAAGGTGCAGGCGTCATCATATCTTTGAACAGGTTTTGCCCTTATTCACCTTAGCAACCATTCGTTCTCTTTCCAAAAATTGCACTAGCTTGTCAAATTATGGTCTGTTTTCATAAATATATGGTTAAAAAATGGAAATAAATATTTTATTTTCTCAAAAATGGCCATAACTTAGGTTCACATAGGTATTTCATGCTGCAGATCTATTTCCCTCCCTATTTTTGTTTCATTAATAACATTTATCTCCTTCCTTGTAGGCTTTTAGGTAAATATCAGCCATATTTCTATTTCTGTACACCCATGAAGCCTACATTATACCATTTTGAGAGATATTTATTACCCATTTTGTAAAGTTTATTGCAAAACTTCCTTTTCATACACAATGACTGTGCGCTTCATATGTGATGTCAAACTTCTCTAAATTTGCTCGCGACATACTGTATTTGGATATGCCAGGAAATTCTTAACCGGTTATTGAACCAGTACATATTGGGTATCAGTTTACTCGCACAAGTGTGCACTTTCAATTGAAAAGCAAAAACCTTCATTTTTAAAACAAGTTGAAATCTTAAGGTCTCAACATACACTTCCGGGTCAATTGGCCCCTTAGCTAAATAGTTCTATCAGAAAGTTAAATTGTAATCAAATACAGTGTAAGTGATAGATATTTTATTCTACTTGGAAAGAGTACATGTGACTGCTTAAATTGAAGCTGAGAAAGTGTACTTTTCAAATATAATTGGCATTTGTGACCAGTATGTAGGGATATCGCATCAATAAATGAGTGAGACGGTGTCATGCCGGCCATGTGGACAGAAATTTGACAGAAGGTGAACATGTGCTTTTTAAAGCAGTTTATGTTCGAGCTTATTTTGTGAAAAAATTCAACGATCATCGTACCCTTTTTGCATTGTTTATAAAATCTATGGTATCCATGCTTCGCAAAAATATACACCTCATTGCAAACTTTACACCTATACGTTCAGGCTGAACCTGCAAAGTTTGGCAATTTTACATAGGAATGCATGGTGACATCGAAACTGTATAGTGAGACCTTAGATATAGTTAAACATCAAAGACTCGGCAAACTGGAAGTGCATGCCCACACAGACCTATAAATGGCTTACACATAACAACTCATTATTTTAAAGCTCCAGTCCAAATTTGAAATCATTCCCACTTATAGAAGCCAAATAAACTGTGACAAAAAATTCTCGTCCATAAAAGGTTTCAGTAAAACTTCAACATATCGCATACAGGAAGTCATAATATGGCAGACCTCAAAAAAGCTTATACTAGACCAAATTTGAAATAATTCCCACCCATACAATTCAAGTAAACTGCAACGAACATTTCTCATCCTTAGTGTCTTATAGTAAAACTTCAACATATCGACAAACAGAAAGTAGCGACACGACAGACCCGAAAATAGCTTAAATGTTACAACTCATCATAATCAAGCTTTTGACTAAATATGAAATCATTCCAATATAAACAAGCTGAGAAAACTGTGACGAAAATTTCTCATCCACAGTGTGTTATAGTAAAGCTTCAACATATCAGCAAACATGAAGTAGCAACTTGGCAGACCTGAAAATAGCTTACACGTTACAACTCGTCTGGCTTCTGACCAAATATGAAACAATTCCAACATATACAAGTTGAGAAAACTGAGACGAAAATTTCTCATCAGTAAAACTTCCAACATATCCGCAAACAGAAAGTAGCAACACGACAGACCCGAAAATATCTTACACATTTCAACTCATCATATTAAGATTGTGATCAAATATGACATCATTCCAACATAAACAATTAAGCTGAGAAAACTGTGACCAAAAATGTGTGACGGACAGAGGGACAGACGAACGGACAGATGGCCGGACACCACTATCACTGTATACCCCACTATATATCTGTTCCTGGATTTGAACTCACCAATCAAATGGAGTTACAAAGACTCTTCAATTCAAGTTATCGCTCGTACGGTTGACTAACAATACACAACTTGAACCCTGAATACATTTTAAATATAACAATATTAGTGCAGTGTCACAGTAATCAATGACCTAGTAATATAAATATGAACAGTGTTATGAACTGTGTACACTGGATGAACAAAACTTGCCGTGTTTGTTGATAACCGGAACTGTTTTATTGTACAAATAAAGGGCTACGCCGAGCGCAGCATGATACGACCGCAGAATGCTGACCACTGAAATTTGAACAAGTGTAAACTAAAATGAATGTGGACACAGTAATTTGCTGGACACAATAAGGACCTTGACACATAAATTAACTGGACACAAACTCGTGAAAATAAAAATTAGCCCTTTTAATCCCTTATTACTAGGATATTGTTAGAGCTAAGAAATTCTGTTGATTAATTACCATCAAGAGAAATCCAAAGAAAAAACTCAGGTTGAAATCCAATGAAAAATAAAGATTTCACATATTTTGAAATATTGCAATTTGGCCCATTTGACCCCTTATAGCTCAAAAACGGAATGAACTATGTCAAAAGAGATGACATATTACGGAAAGCTTACATTAAGAGGTATCCAAAGAAAAAATCTTACATATTTCTAAAAGTTGCAATTTTGGCCCCTTTGACCCTAATAGCTCGGAAACGGTAAGAGCTACACCAAATCTGTCGACATACTGCTGAAAGCCTATAATGAGAGGAATCTAGACAAAACAAGATGTGTTTGTGAAACACTACATATGCCCCCAGATTCCCAATTTTACCCCTTTTGGACCCCTATGACCTTGACCTTTGACCTAATTTTTTTTTGCATATTTATGTTCGTCTTGACTAGACCTATACACTTGCCAAGTATCAAAAGTCTACCTTATATAGTTCAAAAGTTATAGCCAAGAAAGTTTTGGACCCACAGACAGACAGACAGACAGACAGGACAAAAACAATATGCCCCCCGATCCTCGATCTGGGGGCATAAAAATCCCGTTGAAATCAGATGAAAAATAAAAATTTTAGGTAATCCGTATATTCACAATTTTTGCCCCCTTGTGCCCCTCATAGCTTGGGAAAAAAACAACTTATCAAAAATCTGATGGTACAGTGCTACGTTAAATTTCACAAGGAATCCATTGCAAAAAGCTGCATCAAAACTGGACTAAAAATAAAAAATATTAAGGGTGGATTACATGATACCCCGCCACGTTTCACAAAATTTCTAAGTTAAAAGGGGCATAACTCCACAACGATGTGTACCGCTGAACCCAAATTATATGAGGCCTGTGTTTTGTGGTCAACAATTTACATACCATGTTTGAAGACAGTATGTTATTTCACTCACAAGTTATCAGTACAAAACTCCAAAATTTGCAAAATTTCAAAGTTTCAAGGGGCATAACTCCAGAACCCTTTGAACCTCGGAACCCAAAATCGAACTTGACCTGAGTTTTGTGGTGAACAACTTGCATACCAAGTTTGAAGACCTTGTGTTATTTCATTCACAAGTTATCAGTCCGAAACCCTAAAATTTGCAAAATTTCTAAGTTTAAAGGGGCATAACTCCAGAACCCCTTGGACCTCGGAACCCAAAATCGAACTTGACCTGAGTTTTATGGCGAACAACTTGCATACCAAGTTTGAAGACCTTGTGTTATTTCGTTCACAAGTTATCAGTCGGAAACCCTAAAATTCGCAAAATTTCAAAATTTCAATGGGCATTACTCCAGAACCCCTTGGACCTCTGAACCCAAAATTGAACTTGACCTGAGTTTTGTTGTGAACAACTTGCATACCAAGTTTGAAGACCTTGGGTTATTTCGTTTACAAGTTATCAGTCGAAAACCCTAAAATTCGCAAAATTTCTAAGTTTCAATGGGCATAACTCCAGAACCCCTTGGACCTCTGAACCCAAAATCGAACTTGACCTGAGTTTTGTGGTGAACAACTTGCATACCAAGTTTGAAGACCTTGTGTTATTTCGTTCACAAGTTATCAGTCGAAACCTTCGGGGACGGACAGACGGACACACGGACACACGACTGAGGGTATCACATAATACCTCGCCACTTCGTGTGGCGGGGTATAAAAAAAATAATTTTTTTGAAATTCGCCCCTTTTGGGCCCTATTTATCTTATGAACGGTACATGCCACTTGAAATCCGTTGGCTTACTACTGATTCGAAATTTCCTCAGGAGGACACTGAAAGAAACCCCATAAAATCTGATAAATAATAAAGATTCTACAGTCAAATATGTGAAAACATCAAATTTAACCCTTTTTGGCCCCTTTTTTAAAAACGGGTGGGCCACAATGACCAAAACTAAGCAAAGCCTTTCTTTTGTGCTAAGGAACATTGTGTTAAAATTTCATTAGGATTAGTCAACTGGAACTAAAGTTATTGACCAAAAATAAAAGTGTCTACAGACGACGACAACGATGACGACAACGACGACGACAGCACCATACCATTATACGACCGCAAAAATTGTTGCTGTCGTATAAAAATGTATTTAAATGGATCAAATTATTTTTTGGAACGGCCTATACCCGCAATTAATATTTTCATTATCTAATAACGTATTACAAACATATGCATCAAACCTATCCTCCATTTTATGAAGCCTGTGTGCATATTTAATCATAGATAAAATTACTGAAAAATAGAGAGGAAATCTAGCAACCTCTGATAATATTATATTGCAAAATTGGCAGACTTTTTATTTGCACCAAGGATATATATTCCAAGTATCTAAAATGTGATTTATCTAAATAATCATTAACATAGATCAGCTCAAACAAGTAGTCACTTTTTTTCTTGCAAGCTTCTGAGTTTGTTTTAAATATCTCCCATGATTTCACTACAATACATCAAAATAGGTTTAATGGTGTGGTTATATAAGTGAATGGAAGTTGCAATACTTGGATTAAAAGATAACATTGATTTATGGAATTTAAAAGTTGCTTTTAAGGTGTCAAAGTGGTGTTATTCCGCCATTTTTGTTTTATACTTGTTCATTTAGGTTTCATACATTTAGAAATTTAACAAAATAATTACTTAAAATATAAATAAAGTTTCAAAGTATTTAAAATTTCTATTACTTATCCATTTTACAACATTTTCATTGCAAAAAGTGGAACTAAAAAATGTGTGCTTTAAATCTGTAGCTGGATATACAGAACACAGAAATTAAGCAAGGGAGATAATTTGAAAACAGAATTTCATATAGATATCACTAGAGAAATTAGCATTTCAAAGTTTATCTCGCCTATTTCAATGGTGACCCCTAACTTTTATTTTTTGTGTGCAAACAATATAATGAATTAATAACACATGCGAAGTAAAAACAAAATCTATAATAGATTTTTAAATCTTATCCACTCATAAAGTCATTTTCCTTATCATTTCTTTGTAAAATTCTTAAATTTTCGATTCCAGTTTTTTTGCTTATTTGGTGACCCCCAAATTTTGTTTTATATTTTGAATGATAATACAACTATGTCTCTACGCAGGAAATTTCACAAAATTCTATAATAGGAAATTAATACCCTGCAGACACCTTAAGGTGTCCGCAGGGTATAGAATTTGTTTGAAATTTTCCGTGTTGAAACATAATTGTTAATTTTTTAAAATATAAAATAAAAATTGGGGGTCACAGTTCATATAAGTCCAAAAACTGAACGGAAAAATGAAAAATTTTCAAAAGATTTTGTTTCAATTTTTATGTTTTTTGAAATCACTATATTATTAACAAATAACAAATAAAAATTAGGGGTCACCGTTGTAATAATAGAGAAAAACTGTGAAACATAATTTTCTCTAGTGATATCTACATGAAATTCTTTTATCAAATTATCTCCCTTGCATAATTTCTGTGTTCCTTTAAATCCACTACCAGATTTACAGCTTAAAATTCCTATTTTGTGCATTTGTTTAAATGAGAATGTTGTAAAAAAGATAAAGTACAAAGCACTTTATTTACTTTGAGTATTTCTTTAAATTTTAAAAATTATTTTGTTAGTTTTCTACACTGTAATTGTTTAAAACTCAAATTAATAAAAATTGTACCAAAGTATACCAATGAAACAACTTAATGATTTCTTATATAGCTCTTCTTTTCAATGATGAAATAGACCACTGGAAGAAAAAATTACTCTGAAATATTAAATACAGGTGTGCACATTATCTTCATTATTAAATCGAACAATCTCCATCTGACGCGTATCAACAAAATATTTTTTTATCAAAATTAACATTATTTTTTTGGGCAGAAAGCCTCATTCAGAAAATTTTTTTTTATCATTTTGGCAGCCAAAATACTTTTTCACATAAAATCAGATCCAAAATATTTTTTAGAAAAAAAACCATACGTAGCCCCCCCCCCCCTTCAAGTTAAATGGTCGGTCCCTTAGAACTGTCCCTTAGAAGACGACTACATAATTCATTTCTGTAGAAAGCTACAACCATTTGAGGGAATAAAAATACATGTGATGCTCTTTTGTTGACCGAAAATGTGAATTTAAACAGTTTAAATTGAAGTTAAAATCGTTCTATAACAGTAACAAATGGAATAAGCACATATATTTGGGTGATTTCAAAAGTACGACATATTTAATGGGTGATTTCCATTCATATATTTAATCAAGAAATCTAGTTAAATACATTTTGATTCTCTTTCAGGGTGGAATAGATTCAAAATAATTCAATGTTCATTAGAGATAGTAAAATTTTGACTTTCAAAATGCGAGCTTACGCGGGCATCTTAAAATCGAAATTTTACCATCGAGAGTGAAGCGCGACCTTTCTAAATAAGAGTGCTTTTCTCCAATGTAATGTGTCTAAAAACTCGAAAAATATAAAATAACGTAAATTGTCGCGGAAATTTTATCAACTGTCGTTGGTTAAATAGTCGCGTGCACATTTAATCAACGGCAGAGAATGTCAGAACATATTTTTAAGCATTGCTATACTTAAGTGCCGTGGCTATTCTATCGGGTAGCCTGGAAAAATACTAGTTTAAATGTGTATTCTTCCGTCCAAAAATGAAAAAATGCACTATTTACAGAAATAAATAAATAACTGCAATTTTTCTGGTTATTATTATTATTTTGGAAGGCCTTTCACTGTAATATCTTCTTTCCTTTTGGTCCGCTGCAACTGCTGTGAAAACTACAAGGCATATCATTTCATTTTCTGTGCGATATATAGATTCCACAACAGCATCGAGCGAGATACGACTTTTTGAACTTGAGATAGATTAATTTTGTAATTTTAAAACGCGAAACTTTTACTATCTAAATAGAAAATGTCATGTCTCATTAGATACAGTTGTGAGAATTTGTTTCTCTAATGATCAGAGGACGATACTTCACACCATCATGACCATGTCCGCTTCAATCTCAGAAACAGAAGTGTTATATAGCTCTTCCTCCGTCAGATTATCAGCCCTACCAAACCGTTTCCTCCATATGAGATTGACCACGCCCTATGAATGGATACACACGCGATGTAGCGCCATTCTTTTAACACAACAGTGTTGTGATAGAACTTTTTGTATCAAGACACCTTATACTAGGCCGTATTTCTTTGGTATTCAATGGATCAAAATTAATATAGACGTGGGACACTGAAAGTCAGGGTCGCATACCTATCTATTTTCAGTAATAATTTCTCCTAATCGGCATGCCATAGAGATTGGAACCTTCACAATTGCATTGAACATTCGAATTTTCAAAGTCAACATTTATAATATATCGACAAAGGAATAACGAAGCAAAAAGATGGAGGCGGAAATTCTTAAATAATAAAAAAAAAATGGCAATTCATATGTAACACAAATGGAGACAACATGGCAAAGACAAAAAAAAAAAAAAAAAAAACTAAACTGAAGCACTAACAACTCCACAAAGCTGGAGGTATTATATTATCTTAACTTTGTTTCATATGGTTCTGATGATAGCAACATGGCCTATTTTAGACTGCATGGAGACTACGGAGGTCGCTTTACTTAAAATAAATTGAGAAGAAATTAGAGAAAAAATCTCTAACATTGTTTTCCGGTGAATTCCGATAATTTCTCACATCTCGATAGTTGGATTTTCATATTTTAAAGTTCTCGGTAAATCTCGAACTTTAAAATATGGAAATTTAACTATCTCGATGTAAGAAATATACGTAATAGACTGGAATCAATGTTAGAGACTATATTTTTTAACCGTCTGAGTGCTTTTCTTTTACTATGTTTCGCTTTTTACCTTTAAAAATTATTAATTTGATTTTGTTGAGTTTGATATTCACCATCAGAAACTTACTTACTCCTGGCGATCACCCACAAAAATCTGTTTATATTGTAATATTTTGCTTAAATACCAAATTTAAACATGTTTTTATAGTTGCAGTTCTTAAACATCATTTAGAGCTTCTAAAATAAAGCGAAAAAGCTTTCATAAGACACTGAAATAAGGTTTTTATTTCATAAACAAGAACGACTACTTAAATATTTGCCTACGATCTGCACTTTTGTGCACGTTTCACACAAAAATTACAAATGAATTTGAAATAAAACTTATACAGGGGAAATCGCTATTACATTTGCATAGAATAGGCATAATCACTTTGTAAGCAATGCAATATGAACAGTAATATAGTTGAAAGATTCTCATCTTGTCATATCTGAAGCGGGTTTGTTTACATATTTTTGGTAATCACCCACAATTAAATTACTTATCTCGGGAATCACCTAAAATATTTTTCGAGTAGATTTGGCCCCGTGCACGTGGTTCTTATTAAAAACGGGGTCAAATGGACTCATATTAAACGCATTATTGCCCCTGGTGATGTTTTTGTTTTAATAGAAAAAAGAAGGGAAACGGGGAATGTGTCGAAGAGACAACGACCCAAATGGGTGTAGATCTGAGATACTAGAGCAGATAGATTAAAGGACCTGTTTGCGTGACGGCTCGGGTCCATGGTTGTTGTCATTCAGATGGGTGATGGCTTCCTGCCCTCTTGAGTCTAGCAGTGCAGGGCATCTGTCTCGGTGTAGTTTTTCACACTCACAAGCAACAGCACCATTAGCAAGATCTTTCTGGTGGATATAGATGTACCCCTGGCAACACAACTTTTGCTAGCCTTAGTTGGTTGTAAAAAAAAAACTTCATAGCACTATATACATTCAGAGATTGCATGTTTAATAACAACTCCACATGTTGTCCTAATTACTGCATTCAGAAATAAAACAACTCAAAAATTAATTAAGTCGAGAAGACAACAACAAAAAAATGAATGGTTTCAATATTTAGAAATACTTGAAATCTGTTATTATTGCTAAAAAGCACTTTTTATTTATATCAGAACTTTCAAGAAAAAATTTTATACAATGCTGGGTATTTAATGGGGACTTTTGTTGTTTTTTTTTTTTTCACGGGCTATTGTCGGGGGACTTTTGCATTATACCCTGGCCCCAAAGATAATATATTTAATTCAGCAAGACATCTTTAACAAAACAGATGAAATGTCCTTACATTATAACATGACAGTCGCCATGGAATCAACACTTTCCTACTAGATGCAATAAGGAAGTCCCTTACTGATAAAAAAGCCTGACATGGAAAATTGTATGTACTAGTTATTCCTTTTAATATTTGAAAAAAAAATATTGTTCAAAATGTCGAAATGTCTATACCAATACTTGTAGAATTAGCATTGATGCCAACGACCACAACCATGTGTCATGTTAGCTTTTTTAAATATGTATTGGATTTCAGAGTTGCATCATTTGTCTCGATTTAAACAGTGATACTAGTATGTAAAACTTAGTAGTAAGTCTTTTAGGGAAGACTTGTGTCGCCTGCTTAATAAAAGAAAATATTATAAGTTCCATCAAATAGGGAGATCCCTGACCCCCTTACACATTATAGGTGCCCATACTGATACCCCATGCCGAATTGCAGAAGGCAGGGATCTGTGGTCCATGAGAAAAACATGACAGAAATTTTCAAGACTCAAAAAATATTCTAAGTTCGTCAAACAGGAAGTGGGCATGCGAGAGATCCAAAACTCTTTTACACAGTATAGGTCCCCATACTGATACTCCATACTAAATTTCAGAAGGCTCGGACATGTGGTTCCTGAGAAAAACGTGACAGAATTTTTCAAGACGCAAAAATATTCTAAGTTCCGTCAAACAGGAAGTGGGCATGAGAGAGATACCGAACTCTATTACACGGTATAGGTATCGATACTGATACACCATGCCACATTGCAGATGGATCAGATACATGGTTCCTGAGAAAAATGTGACAGAATTTTTTTCGTGAAGCCGACGCGGACGACGACGACACAGGATGACGGATAGTGTTCCCTATATGTCGCCACTGCGTGAACGCAGGCGACACAATAAATAAATGTAAACCAACCGCACAGAATGTCGAGTCAAATCGAAAGCAAATTACCTCTCATCGATATCATTAAACCTAATGGAATTGAGGTTGAATAGCGTTAACAACAAAATATCCCAACGCATTGTCTGTCAAGTGTGAATTTGAACACTGGATTTGTGGTAATGAAAGACAGAATTGTCTTGTAAATTCGGAACAATAATGGTAAGTAAGTACCATTAAAGGGTAAGAAAGACAAAAAGACTAGACTTCGATACGTACATTTACTGCTGGGATACATGGTATAAATACCGGTTATAAACCATGCAAGGCATATTTTGTGATGGACTGAGCTAGCTGGATACCATGTTTTATCATTTATTAACATAGTATTAGTATATCATAAATTACCGGTTCTCATTAAGTGGCTTACGCAGTTAGACCGACAGGTTTCTGATAAGCTGCAGGCGCGGATCCAGGAAATTTTAAAAGGGGGGTTCCGATTTAAAAATGAAAGGAAATTTCGCCGAGCGGAAGGAGGCGCGAAAATTTTTGGGGTATTTCTTAGTAAAACATCAGGATTTTCACTAAAAAATACATGATTGTCCAAAAATAAAGGGGGGGTTCCAACCCCCNCCCCCCCCCCCCCCCCCCCCCCCGGATCCGCCAATGAGCTGCGTACATCAAAAACAGGCCACAATCGCAAGACTCTCTTCCCAAGAGGGAAATCGAGGGTGAGTTTACATATTTGATATGTAATTACATGTATGAAAATATTTTCAGCCATTGTTTATAGTGTAATGGATCTGGTCCCGATTGCTAACATCAGCTGACGGTGTTTGCCACAGATATTTTAATCTGCTGTTCACGTCAGCCACAAAATCATCACAGGTGATATTCATCCACTTATATTACAGGTAATGAAAGAAAAAAACCCAAATTTATGAAATGAAATGAAATTTACTACGATAAATATGCTGTTTGAAAGAAACATGCTTCGAAAGTGAAAACTTGCAAGTGCAACAACGAAATTATTACCTTATAATCCCTCGCATTTATTAATTAGTTTACGTTGCAGCTTTAAATTTTGTAAACAGATTCCAAACTTTTGCAGCAAGGTTACAGATTTCATAAATTGTTAAATACATTTAAAAAGTTTTATCGAAGATATGAACATCTGACTTCTAAATATAATGTCACTCGCAAACAGCTTATTTCTAAGGGCATTTCCCATCCTCGATTTTACGGAAATGTTGTTAAAAAATGCCAGAAACTGATTAAAAATCCAGAAAAACTGGGACGTAACTTACATTCTTTACGCAATAGGGGATATTGACAGGATATTCTGCACGTGTCCGTTAAATTAGCTTTGGGATCCAGTGACCTGAGGATTTTACACACATACTGGCCTCTCACTGATACTGCCGATGTCTACTGAAATACATGACGATTCTTTACCAAACCCATTGGGAGTTTTGAATTTGATTTTCCTTCCGTAGTGCGACAGTGTTTTACCAGCGGACTAGGCTCCTTGAGCTAGCCGGCAGTTTAGCGGCGAGCACTCTTTGACCCATCTTTCAAAATTACGTTTTGTCCCCCCCATTTTTCTTTTCTAGATTGTGGTCATGGAGTTAGTAGTCTACCTGTATGGGTTTTATTCGTATGTTTATTCTACGATAGGGAAACGGGACAGAGAAAGGGGAGGTTTGGGTACCCATAAACCGGCTTAACCCTGCCGCTGGCTTTTGCTAGTGCCGGTACCAAATCCGGATGTCCCGAGTTCCTATCGTTGTTTATGTTTATCTTTTGTATTTTTATTGTGGTTTTTTTTTCTTGTGCAGTTCCTATTTACTTTCTGGCATGTGGCTATGTTTTTTGGTCATTGTAGGTGTTTCCTGTTATCTTTTTTATTCCATCTTTTTTATTCCATTCAAATTATATGATCAACACGGAAGTGTGCTTAATGCAGCTTTACAATATTGGATAATGCACCAAAGAGGATAATTTCAAGCTAACTGTCACGCTTGATTTAAACTTGTAGCGTCTGCTGGTCACGATAGCACTGTTTCCCCATTTGCCGGTAATAGGGTGTGAATGAGCAATTTTCTTGTTATACTGACTCCAAAAAATCTTAAATTCACTTCATAGATCTCTTTATAAATTGAATCAAACCTGTTGACAAGTCATTGTCTACCTGTCGACAGGCAAGGACTACTGACGACCTAAAATTGCGCTGTGTAGCTTCCTTTCTGAATTCGATTTGAAAAAGTTCATATTCATGCTCAGGCGTGAAGCGCACTTGTAGAAAAAAAACACCCTTTTCTTGAGTGTACGAACCATGCTAAAATCATTCGACAAGTCTTTAACAATTTAAGGTGGACTAAAAGACCAATTAGAGTAGACTTTTTCACAAAAGGCAATGCATATACATACAATGAAGAAACTTACTTAAATTTGTATATACAGAATAAAATCATGTATAAAGAAATCCATACAGGAACTCCAAATTTAACACTTTTCTTTTTCTCATTGTTTAAGAACCATGAAACTTGTAATCGCACCATCTTCACATACATATTCGTGCATCTTTTTCGAGTTTCCCTCTTCATACAATTTTCATATTCCGTACTTAACTGATGCCCATTGGAATCGTTGTCAATTTGGCGATTGACATGATTGAGCGACAAAGGTTCTTGTTAGCCTTTTTTTTTCTCTCCCAATTAGATGGGATTGTATGAATTACAAATTGATCACTAGCCCATGTGGGGAGGACTAACTATTTCATTTGCGGAAAAATACAAAGATATATGGAGAGCAGGAGACGGAAATTTAATTAACACCAATATGTCAGGGCGGATTCCGGATATATAGTTAGAGGGGGTACAATTAAGAAATGTCATTTTTTTGCCAAAACTCCCATTTGACCCCATTTTCTTTAGTTTTAGTGGGGGGTGTACGCTACTCACGCCAGCCCTTAATCTGCCCCTGCATTGTGCATACGAATGGGAAATGTAGCTTGTATATATTTACATCTTCTCACAAAAGGGGTTTGGATTTGATATCTTGTTATACATTCAATGTTGAATTACATGTATAAGTTAACATTTAGAAATTACAAAAAAAATTAACAAATGAGCTCAGTGAACCTCTAAAATTTGTAAAATAAAAGATTTTAAGAATCAGGTGCGCAATTATATCAGGTGAACAGCATATCCTGAAAGCTTTGTTTGAATATGACTTACAGGAGTTTGTCTCTCCTGCAGTGTGGAGTCCGTAAAAAAGATTCCCCGTGAGAGAGATGTATGCTCTTTATACATTACAGTTATGGTGTACTTGTTTTTGAGAGAATTTCTCATGTGAATGCACTATCATTCTTTAAAATTTTGGCTTTTTAATTTTTTTGTAATTCAAAATTGTTTTTCTGACCACCTGTTTATTGTGCCCACGTCTCATGATTTTATTATGCCAAGTTTTCTTACAGTTGGCTCGAGGAGTCCCTGTGGTTGTTTGAATGTTGTGGTCGTCCTCTACTAGTCTCTTTGTCGGGAAATTGATGACAGCGATTGTAAGAACACTTTGCCAGTTAAGTTTATGTTTGTTGAGGATCCCGCGTCCATGGATCAAAGGATAAAAAGACATGGATGTAGCGTTGCTCAGCAATTAGCAATGAATACCGCTCAAACCGGTGCTAGGGGCCGTCTTGAACTTGCTATGAGGTATGAGTAATGCTCATTGTTGAAGGCCTCATGGTGACTTCAAGATGAAGAACAACAATAAAAGCGTTGTTACATTGCTGTGTTTTACCATGTATTTGTAGAGATTTTGTCTCATTTGCATTTACTCCATATCCCTTCATTGGTAATTTACAGCTTTCAAGGAATTCCAAATTAACAAATTGAAATAACAAATGAGCAATTTTGCTCAGTGAACCTCTAAAATCTATAAAATCAAAACTTACGAATTAGATGCGCAATTAGCATGATTAGATCAGATGAACAACATATTCTGCAAGCTTGGATAAAATCTGACCTATAACTATGATGGACTTTTGGATTAACAAACCAGATAATAAAATGAGATATTTTGGCTCTGTGAACCTCTAAAATGTGTGAAACAAAAATTCAAAGTACCAGGTGAATAACATATCCTGTAAGTTTGGTTGGAATCGTACGAGACGTTTGGGGAGTTGCGGATACAAAAACCGACAGACGACGCAGGACGACGACGTGAGACTACGAATGGTAATCCCTATGTGTCGACTCTGCTTACATCAGGCGACACAAAAATACAGTAGAATATATACGAAAAGATTGAAGATAAAGGGTTTTTAATTCGTGCCGAAAATATTAGTTTATTGTTGGTTTTACATATTTACTTGCGAAGAAGCACACAAATAAAATACTTCAATGTAACAACAATATGACAACAATAGGATCCAGAAATAAGAATAATGATGTTTACATTAATATGTCTCCATATGTATGAAATACAATAGAAGCCGAAAATAAATATTAATTCCAAGACTTTATAAAAATGTAATACAATAAGGTTAAAAAAGAAATTCTAGGAAAAAAAACAATATTAATTTTAGAGAAGTGATGTTCGAAAACAAAATTTAACGAAAACTCTTGAGGGAAAAGCAAATAAAAAATCGGGTTTTGTCCTCAGTATTAAAAAAAACTCCTTTTATGGTAAATTTCTATGTAGAATAAAGATCTTTCAATTTTTCATTTCAAGTTCACAAGTTGTGTTTTAAATGCTACTTAGAATCTCTAATTAGAACGTTTTTCTTGGTAACAAAAATATGGAATTTGTACTGAAGCAGTATTTACTGATTTTATTGTATGCTTGGCTGAATAAGACTTCGGTGAACTCGATTATACAATTGTTTAGATTCCCGCTAAAATATGTCCAACTTTAAAACTGAATATAAAATCGTGGCATTTATATGCGAACTTTTCAATAGCTGCAAAGGAAAGCGCATTCTTTTTACTATATCCATGATTTTTTCATTGCAAAAATAAAAATATGCCAAAAAAAAACACGGTACAGTTTAGAAAGTAACCACTGTTCTGACCCATTCTTGATAATTTTGTAATAACGATAGCTTTTTATCTTCAGTTTTCTGTTGGAATCATTTGAAAAACACCATCTTAATATCAATATGTGACAAAAACAACCATAACATATCTCTAATAAGATAACTTACAAAAATACTTTATCACTTTTTTACCTCGTTATAGGGAGAGTTCCAATTCTTTTGTCCGATTTCAACCGGGTTTCTGACTGCTAACTACAAAGGAATATATTAAGATGGGGCGAATATATGGGTTTTATTGATTTGTTAATTATTAATAAATTAATTGACTTCGTAGAATAGTAAACGACAGCCAGAGATACATCCATGAAAGTTTGAAGATAAACAATATCAATAAAAAGTGTCGCAGAAGAATACACAAAGCCCAAATTTAAAAATCTGCGAAATTCAAATATTTTTCGCCGACAAATCACTGACTGTTAACTTAAGTTTGTTAGGTGTGCAGGACAAAAATCTTCATGTATAACTTTAAACAGCAATAACACAACAAAGAGAGATATTTTGGATACTAGCCTGCTTGTCAAAAACAACTCTGAATCTTCAGCATGTGAATGTACGATGCATTGTAACGTCGGGTATTTTATAATGCTTCGTCAAGGCTGCAATTGCTGTATCTCAGAAATCAATATTTCTGGTTAACCAGCTTGAAGGGCATGTCACGAAGGTATAGGCACTGATTACATAGATTCAAGAGTGTCATATATACATATTTATTATTTACAAGTTCCAATATTTACAAACTACATTATGTATAAAATATTACAAACACATCCATTCAGTTCAACTTTCAACATAACAACTATCTCAGATTCAGACAGGCTAGCCTCATACCATTCTCACACTTTCACCCCCATAAATTTATAAGAAAGAATGCCATTAACTGCAGACCGTGAAATAGCACAGCAGAAGTTTTACTGTTGAGATAAAATTTCACAGTCAGTCTGAACTAATTATTAGAAACACAGTAAACATGTCTGTGACCTTTATAAGAACTTTAACAAGTAATAAAAAATAAATAATTAATCTGACAAATTACATACCTCCCCATTTAAAAATGTGACGTCTCGGCACACAAAATATCAACTTTCATACAACAGTTTCATTAAATAAATGAAAGAAAACAAAACATTATATATTTACACAATTATTTTTTTTCTTTTTGAAAATGTCTATCATACCTATAGATAAATTTATAAAAATACAATATACATTTTCATTTCTTTCCAACAAAGTCACTAACTAATTTAAAGTCTTTTATATCACTTCGTCTCACCACTTTCTAACTCTACAAAATACTGTTTCTCAAGTCTTTTTGAATCATTCCTAGAACTCAACACATCTAAAATGTTCACTACATTGTCATTTTCACTCACGACCTCTTCAGGCATTTCAAGTTCATCTCTTTCAGGTCGATCATTGAGATCGGTAAATGGTTTTAATCTATTGATGTGTACAGTTTGTAAAGTGTTATTATCGTCACAACTTTTCACCACAAACGTAACATCAGAAAGTTTTTTTTTGTAATTTCAAAAGGTCCATGCCAATTATGTGTTAACTTAGGCGACAGTCCTGGTTTTCCCGACGGTGTAAATATCCACACTTTATCAGTCACATTGTAATGTTTTTGCTCTGTTTTAACATCATACGAAAGTTTCTGTTTTTGTGCAGAACTTTGGAGATTGTCTTTAACAAGATTGAAAGCTTCTTGTAGTTTAGTCAACATTTCCGATTTGTAATCGTCACTAGAAGTATACTGTACTGTTGGAGGGCACATAGCAGCCTCTATCGGCAGAACCGGTTCACGGCCGTGCATTAAATAAAATGGAGTCTCTTGTGTACTCTCATGCATCGAAGTCCGGTAAGCAAACATAATGTAAGGAATATAATTATCCCAATCTCGTTGATGTCCACTCACATACATGGATAACATTGTTGTTAATGTAGCGTTAAACCTTTCCACAAGTCCATCTGTTTCGGGATGATATGCTGTAGTAAAAATCTTTTTACTGTTCACTATTTTGCAAATTTCCTTAACGAGGTTTGATCTGAAATTCTTTCCGTTATCGGAGAGTAAAAGTCTCGGGGCACCATGCCTGCAAATAATCTGCTCAACAAAAATCCTAGCAGTAGTTTCAGCATCAGCACTCGGAACTGGTACGACCTCCGGCCATCTGGTTAAATAGTCACTGAAAACTAACATGTATTTATTAGAATTGTATGTTGGTGGAAACGGACCTAAAACATCCACTGCTACTCTGTCAAACGGACCAGCCACAACTGGTAACGGATTTAGCGGTGCCTTGGGTAAAATTTTCGGAGTCTTTTTGGTTGCACAATCTACACAAGATTTGCACCAGAATTCAATGTCTGAATACATGCCCTTCCAGTAAAATCGATCCTGAATTTTAGAATATGTTTTATTGAAAGAAAGATGTCCAGCTGTTTCGTCATCATGGCATGCATATAAAATTTCATCTATCAAACGTCTTGATATCCCTTATTGTTTTCGCACATTTCTTCTCCGACGTTGTGATCCTGGCACAAATAAATGATACAGAATTCCATTATCACCGATTTCATAGTCTGATGATACTATTACAGTCTCTCTTGCTTTTGATGATTGATCTGGAAGTTCACCTTTTTCAATATAGTTAATGATTGCTGACAGATTAGGGTCTTTTCTTTGCATTTCGCCGAGTCGTTGTGGAGACAATTTTGGTAGAATATCGATGCTCTTTTCTTTAATTGCACCAATGGCCATTCTCGATAGCACATTAGCATTTTGGTGTTTTCGGTCAGGTCGATGTTCGATTGTTATATCATATTCTTGTAAAGTCAACGACCAACGAGCAAGCCTACCAGCTGGGTCTTAAATGTTCATTAACCACTTTAACGGATTGTGATCGGTTACCACTGTCACTTTACGGCCATACAAATATTGTCTGAAGTATTTGACTCCCCAAACAATTGCTAATGCCTCTTTCTCTATAGTCGCATAATTTTTCTCGTTCGGCTTAAGCTTTCGGCTTTCATATGCAATAGTTCTTTCAACAGTGTCACATTTTTGGACTAATACCACGCCAAGTCCAGTGTCACAAGCATCAGTGTATAAAATGAATGGTTCAGTAAAGTTTGGATAATGCAATATTGGATATGTAGTTAAGGCCTGTTTAAAATAGTCAAAGGTCCTTTCACAATCACTATCCCATTCAAATTTCGTTCCTTTCTTCAATAGTCGGTATAATGGTTCAGCTTTCTTGGCAAAGTTCTTATATATCTACGGTAATACGATATTAATCCAGCAAAGGCACGAACTTCACTGACATTTGTAGGTCTCGGGAAATTACTAATGGCATCTACCTTTTCCTTGTCAGGAGTTATTCCCTTTTCGCTAACACTGTGTCCTAAGAAGGTGACTTCCTTTCGAGCGAAGAAACACTTTTTGGACTTAAGTTTTAGTCCAGAGTCTTTAAATCTCATGAAAAGTTGCTCAAGTCTCTTTAAGTGCTCTTCAAAGGTATCGGAAAACACAATTACATCGTCCATGTATACTAAGCATGATTTCCATAACAGTCCTGACAAAACATTAATCGCTGAAACGTAGGTGCACTGTTACATAGTCTGAACGGCATATCATTATATTCATAGTGTCCACCAAAATATGAGAACGCAGTCTTCTCCTTGTCACATTCCTGTACCGGAAGTTGGTGATATCCTTGACACATATCAATTACGGAATAGTATTTAGATCCATTCAATGTATCCAACAATTGTTGAATTAAAGGAAGTGGATAAACATCCTTCCTGGTCACTTCATTGACACGACGGAAGTCAACACACAGGCTAATCGATCCATCCTTTTTCGGAACTAGCACAATAGGAGATGAATACGGACTATTGGACGGACGAATGATACCTCGGTCACACATATTCTTTATTTGTTTCTCCACAATATCTCTTTGGCTGAACGGAATACGATATGGACGTTGGTAAATCGGTTTACTATCTCCAGTATCAATAGAATGTGAAACTAGTGAAGTAAATCCCAATTCATTATCATTGAATGCAAACACCGCTTTATAATTTTCCAACAATTTTGATAATTGAATTATTTCTAATTCACTTAATCCTTCTGATATATTGAAGGTATTTTCAATTTCACTTTCATTTTCTACTTTCAATTCAATGCCATTTAATAAATCTGACTGTGAACAATTGTTTCCTTCATACAAATTTTCAAATTCAATGTATTCATCATTATTGGACATAACACAATTATTTCCCAAATAAATGCTACATGAAAAATCACACAAGATATCTAAACCCAAGATACCCTGATAAGCAAAATTGCTAGCTATATACACATTAAAAGAAAATTTACACATATTTCCAATTTCAAAATGAACTTGTGTTTTTCCAATTATATTGATTTTATCATCCGAAGCTGAAGTGATCTGAACATTTCTGACATTTGACACATTTTTCTTATCAACAAATTCATCATTCACAATGCTAACAGTAGATCCTGTATCAACTAATAATGCGGCGTGCTTACCGTTAATTAATCCACTTATTTTGGCGACACAAAATTTCGGATAAATCGAACATGAAATTATATTTTCTTCCACAATATCTACACTATATCCCGGAGAATAAGAACTTTCATTTTCACTCTTTTCAGTAGGTAATGACACACAACTTTTAGGAGCTTTCACATAAAATACATATGCTGCCTTCCCTCCTGTGAAAGAAGCAGCCTCTAGTTTCCCGATGAATTAGAATTTTTCTCACGGCAGACTCTTTCAATGTGGCCGACTTTCATGCAATAATTGCAAATTGGTCTGCAGTCTGTAGTGCGCAAGTTCCTGTTTGTTCCTTGACCACGCCCTTGTCCTCTTCTTTGAAAACGGTGATTCGGAGCTCCTCTCCCTCTGAGAGACATCCGCTCTACATTTGTAGATAAAACTTCCATCTTGTCACTTAAATCTCGAATGGTACTTTCAACACTTGTACTTGTAGCACACGCAGAGTCAGTTTGGCCTCTTGTGGTTAATGCGTTCTTGCACTCCTCCCGCTTTGCTGAACGGAATGCCTCCTCAAAAGTTCTTGGGTTTGAAAGCATCACAAATCTCTTTATTCCTGGTTTGAGCCCTTGGATAAAATGTTCTTTGATGAGTACATCCTTTTAACTTCTCTTCATATCTGAATAAGCCCTTATTGCAAGTTTATTAATTTCGGATGCAAAATCATCGACAGTTTGATTTTCTCTTTGGCGAGCATGGAACAAGTTACTGTAATAAAGAGATTGTAACTCCTTTGGTATAAACCTGTCTCCTAAAGACTGACACAAACTTAATAGTCCTCTTTTATGTCATCATCGAGCGACTCATAAAATTCGGCTGCCCGATCTCTAAGAAAAGCTGGTAATATTGCTATTTTCTTCTCTAAGTCCCATTCATTTGCGGTAGCTATTCTATCAAAGTTTTTGAGCCAACAGTCAATGTCCTCCTCTAAATTTCCAAAGAAAATAATAGGTTTCACAATATCTTTGGTCGGTGCTTTTTGTTTAAATGTCAAAGTATTTTGAACAATATCTTCATCCTTAGGCTCCCTGTATTTCCTTGGTGTTCTCTTGGGCGGCATTTTAAAGTTCAATTAAATTCACATTTATATTTGTAATATCCCGAGTTCCCGACGCTGCCGCCATAATGTCACGAGATTCCATAGATTCATGAGTGTCATATATACATATTTATTATTTAGAAAGTTCCAATATTTAAAAACTACATTATGTATTAAATATTACAAACACATCCATTCAGTTCAACTTTCAACATAACAACTATCTCAGATTCAGACAGGCTAGCCTCATACCATTCTCACACTTTAACCCCCATAAATTTATAAGATAGAATGACATTAACTGCAGACCGTGAAATAGCACAGCAGAAGTTTTACTGTTGAGATAAATTTTGATAAACGAATTTCACAGTCAGTCTGAACTAATTATTAGAAACACAGTAAACATGTCTGTGACCTTTATAAGAACTTTAACAAGTAATAAAAAAATAGATAATTAATCTGACAAAGTCTGCATCTTTACAGGCACAATCCTTTAAAACATTGCGTTTGATGGTCGTTGTTTTCATTGTTACATTTATTCCAATGTTTCTTTAAGATTACAAAAATGAACAATTCAGGAATCAGTAGAGAGTATGTTTACAACCCAAGTTTCCTGACAATCCCTATAATATAAAGCGTATCAGTGTCGATTGCTTATACAATGTCCATATCATGGTTGATACGTTGTTTCTACAGCCTGATTCCCTAGATTAGATTTCGGTTTCTACACCCTAGCTGTCAAATAGGGATGCAAGAAACTGAAATTAAGGTAGTAGACCCGGGGTAGCCCATATATTTTGCACGCAGTCAAGTTTCCTTTAAATTTGCAGTATGAAACAATTATGTACTAATATTATTCTAGAAAAAGTTTTGAAAACTTTCACCATAAGATTTTTTATTTTATGTGCACAGAAACACCCTATCTTAGGAGTCTTTGTTTCTGGGAAGAAATCACCATGAAGCGTATGCTTCTGCACTGTAGATGTATTAGAATTGGCATAAAAAGACTATAAATTACCAAACATTTTCATCGAAACTTGTAGATCTAAATATGAGGGAATAATTATCAAAACCACGCATGAAGTGTGGATTTGCAGTAAAAAAAGAAAATACGTTGTCAAAACATTGCTGAAAATACAGCTTCATTCAATTTCTTCTAGGTGAAAATGTTAACAGTCAATATTCATAAAAAGCTGGGAATCACCGTCCCGTTTTTTTTCACAATATTAGGAAAACTGCATAAAAAGTCTTAATATTCCGTAATACTGAACGTCAAACAGAAAGAATAACCTCCCTTTCTAAAAATCTGACTTTCAATTATTTTGATATTTCAAAACCTAGGTATTTTAATGTAGGCACTTTGAATTATTTTATAAAAGGAGTGCAGTTTCATGATAACATGAATATTCTATTTCTATTTATGATAAATATTCTAAATCTTTTGTTTTATTCATGCCATTCAAAACAAGTAATTTGTGGAGAAAAGAGAGTAATCTCCCCCTACCCCAGGTCAACTACCTTAAGTAGTGTTTTTCGGATGGCCACCGTGGATTAAGTAAGCCAATGTGTTTCCAAACTATTCCGTAATGTTTGTTTCCTGTGTGTTGTATTATTCCCCCGTGTTTGTGGCTTTTTTGCATCATGGTGGATGACAAATGTTCGGCAGAGGATGACTGTATTTCAGTTGAAACATTCACCTTAAAGTGCAATTAAATATTTATTTAATTTCATCATTAAAGGTAATAATGTCACACACATTGCATAAATTAATGTGGGGTGATGTTTAATAAAGGAATTATTTACTTTTGCTATTTTTTACATGATACATTTTGATTTTAAAAAAATGCAAAATTTGTATTATTGACTACAAAGTACATCTTTATACAGTTTTTTTATAACATCAGTTAGGATTTTCAATCCGAAAATAATATTGAAAACAAGTAATTCATTTCCTTTTCTTGTAAACAGCTGCCACAAATCCTGTTTGGACTACTGATCCATCCGTCGTAAATAATAACGTCAGATGTTGCCCTGTTGTTCTGACAACTGCCGGTATTGCTGATCCGCTGAGCTTTTGTAACTGGCTGCTGCTTGTTGATGAACCATCATACACCTGTAAACAAATGTTCTTAGTAACTCCTTTATCGATAAAAGACAGAGATTATCTTTAAATTACGAAAATATTAAGCCCTTTCCTGCTATTTTGAGGCATTTTTGAGATACAGCCTTTTTTGTTGTTGAATTTTCAAGATTTTTTTATCTTTTGAATTATATTTCAATTCTATTTGAGATAGTTAAAGTGTTGCGCTTATCTAGAACCACAATTTCTACAGAAGTCCGACAGGTTCGCATCTCATATAAGATGGCTGCCATCGGGTAACAGAGTTCAGTATAGGATCCTCTTAGAAAAATGTTTATTGTCAATTGCTATATCAAGTTGATATTTAAAAGGCATGGTAACATGATAGCCATTAAAACAAATATATGATTTTATTTCTGATAATATTTCGAAGATGACCGCCACTGCAGACCTTGTTCTGAAATTGGACCGTAAGGGAAAATGATGTAAATTTCTAAATCTTGAAAGTTATTTCATATAGCAGTTTGATATTAACTAAGAAGGGGACATAATTGTAATCAAACAAATGTAGGATTTTTAATACCAATCATGAAATCAAGAAGGCCACGTTTGCAAATCTTAGTTTAACATTGGACCTTATAAGAAAATATTGAAAATTCTAATTTTTAAAAACCGTTTCATACATCAAGTTGATATTTAATAAGCATGGTAACAGTGTTAAAAAAACGTATGATTTTAGTACTGATCATAACTCCGAGATTGCTAGTTTAAAATTTGAGCCTCAGGAATGATGTTAATTTCTAACACGAAAATCGCTTCATCCTCCACGTGTAAATGGTATGGAAACGTTATGGTTATCTATCAAATGTATGATTTTTGTACCTATATAGAAATCCAAAATGGTCGCAACCCTGTATTTACTGACCCTATGGAAAATTATACGATTTTCTTGAAAATCTGTTCATACTTCAAGAAAATATTAACAATGTATTTTGACATTATAAACGCAAAGCCTTATACTGAACAAGTGCCAAACGTTGAGAAGATAGATCACTGTAGAAAATAGTTGAGTGGTGTTAGATCGGCAGGACGAAACCCTAACAGCTGCTGTACCATTTCTTCTCCTATGCTATCGAGTAGCCTTATTTCATGTCTTTGTTGCCTTTTCAATGTGCGTATTTTCAGTAAATATGTATAATTACTAGCATGTATAGAAATTATATGTATTACTAAATATTTCAGAAATTATGCATAATAACTAAAATATTAAGCAGAATTTATGTACAATAAATGAAATGTTATTAAAAAGGAATTTTGAACTTTTGTACTTAATTTGATAAAAAAAAATCTATGTATAAAATGGAAATTACATTGTCTGAACAGAATTTATTTACAAAGATTCGATAATAAAAAAATATGGGAAGAATTTCAAGTTGTCTTGAACTAAAAAATCGAAACATCATTTACCAGTTTATACAAAATGTCCAGTGGTGAACTCTTGTGTCATGATTTCAAACCTTCAACAGTTTAATGCTGCATTCACAGGTTTAATTCGAATCGAACTCGAATACAACATTTTATCCTGTCCACATGTTGTTTTTTCAATTCTAATTTAATTCGCATTCCAATTCAAATTGATATATACTGGTGTACTATTATTCCCTTTACTGAAGCATAGTCAGTTAATTCTTCCTTTTATATCAATACTATACTGTTTGCCCTTGTTACCCTAAAAATAACCCAAATGATAACTTTGTCTGTTATGTCTTCTTTGCTTGTTTTCCTTTTACTTGCATTTATTGCATAAATGACAAATATCTTGTTCGTGTCATAGTTCTCTCCCTTCATCATTGAAATCTCGTAATTCTACTTCTACATTATTGGTAAAAGTTGCTTGGTATCATTGTTTTATTATTATTCCCTCTTAACATTGACTTTACTAAAAGTAGCTGTATGTGATCAAATGATTTGTAACCAAAATCGTCCATGTTTTCCCTCTTTCCTCTTACATTACTTGCATAATGTATCTGTTTTCCTTTTTAACTAAACGGGATTTTTTATTTAAATTATAATGTTTGTTTATTTGCATGCAATTCCTTTTTTTATTGGTTTTTATTTAAATATAAAACCCCCATACAGAAATCATAAGTCGGAGGTCTAAAAACTTCGCCTGTGCGATTGAAAATCCATAAGGTATATTGTAGTTATACATGTAGTCCATTGCAAATCATTTAATCTCTTATCTTCAAAGCATTCAAGTCTAAACTGCTCATTCTGGTATATGGAAAGAAGTTTAATAATTTTCCCTCGTGATGTCGTAGTTCAATCATGGTCCCCATGTCCTTAATGGTTAAAGCGATTTTAAGTCTAATGATATTTCTTTCACACTATGTATGATCGTAATTTAATCGTTTGTGGTTCGTTCGAATTTGCAGACATATTACTACAAAACACTGAAAGTCTGAAACGGGAACTTTTTGTACTGGAAAGTACTCGACCAGTCTCAATTTGTCTGAAAATTACTTTAGTAGTCTCGACCAAAGTATGATTCAGTCTGAAATTTACTTAATGAGTCTCTACTTTCTAGACAATCAAAGCGTTGTTCCATTTGTTTAATCTTACCACGTATTTATTGGGATTTTGTCCCATGTACATTTACTCCATATCCCTTCATTTGTTTAGTCTTAACTGTTACTGAAAGAGTCTTGACCTGTCTCGATCAGTGTGGGGTCTCGACCAGTCAGAATCTGCACTTGAAAAGTCTCGACCAGTTTGATTTAGTAACCTCGTATTTTGTTATTTAGTACTTACAGAGTCTTGACTTGTTAAAAAAAGTAACATTACAGGTGTTCAGTATTTAAATTTAAATTTAAGTGAAAATTTTTAAGAAAAATACCCCCAAAAAATTAAACCCCATTTTGGGGAATAAACTATTATATCCCTTAAACATACATATAAAGCGATCCAAGGGATGTATTTTATATAAAAGAAATCATTTCTTGCATGCATCTAAAAATCATAACTGAAACAAAAAAATAATTCCCTTCTCCAAAATTAGTATCAACCCCAAAGTTCCTGCATTTAAATGTAAGTATATCTTATATCAAATACAAGAAAATATAAATTTATGTAAAATGCACAAATTTCATAATTTTTTTTCAGTAGTCAGTACTTCGGTGCTGACCCGAAAGCCGATTATTTTTGAAACCTTACAATATCTAAAATTTTGTAAATTTTATTGAAAACTAAGGAGTATCTCCCTCTTGCAAAGCTCTGTCCTTAGCAGATTTTGGCTTAACATTTAGATCACTTTGGTTATTTGTTCTCTATCAGTTTTTTAACATTTTTGAGTTTATGGTCTTCCAGACTTTTAGATTTTATCTGCACTGATGAGACATAATTTGTCGAAATGCGCATATGCAGAAAGTAAATTCACAGTAACTTCGGTATTTAGTTATTTGTTACCACTGGGTCGATGCCACTGCTGGTGGACTGTTAGTCCCCGAGGGTATTCACCAGCCCAGTAGTCAGTACTTCGGTGCTGACCCGAAAGCCGATTATTTTTGAAACCTTACAATATCTAAAATTTTGTAAATTTTATTGAAAACTAAGGAGTATCTCCCTCTTGCAAAGCTCTGTCCTTAGCAGATTTTGGCTTAACATTTAGATCACTATGGTTATTTGTTCTCTATCAGTTTTTTAACATTTTTGAGTTTATGGTCTTCCAAACTTTTAGATTTTATCTGCACTGATGAGACATAATTTGTCGAAATGCGCATATGCAGAAAGTAAATTCACAGTAACTTCGGTATTTAGTTATTATGTACATTATAAATTTATTTCAATGTAATAAACAGTCCCGGCTTATGAATAGGCCCGCAGCATCCTCTGAGCTTGGAGTATGAGTCTTCCTAACAGAGGACCCCGAGGGAACTCCGGGATATAGAAATAGGACCTAGTATCTGCGCCTTGCGGGGTGTGACCCCTCCTAAACGGGGCTAACCCCGAGGGTCCCGGAATATAGAAATAGGACCCATTCCGTGGTTGTGCGGGATTCATAAATACACAACCCATCTTTCGGATGGGATGTTAACTCAGGTCCACGTGTTGGAAGACATGCCACGCTTCCTGCACGTTAAAGAACCCTTGTAGCAAGCTTTTTTGAGTGGTCCGTAGGTGATCGGCTACGAGGCTAAATTCTCCACCCTTTTCGATTTCACCCTACTTTTCCAGTGGCAGTCAGAATTTCCCGTCCCATGACCCTTTCCATACCCAAAAGTGATTATTTATTAACAAACTTGTTCTCGTCATGATATAGCTGAAATATTGCTGAGTAGACGTTAAACAATATTCAATCAATCAATGTAATAAAGGGGATAACAGGAAACATCTACAATGGCTGAAAATTACAGTCACATGCCACAATCTGCCAGGGAACAACATAGGAAAAACACAAACAAGACAGAGGACGAACATAAACAACGATAGGAACTCGGGACAGCTGGAGTTGGTACCGGCACCAGCAAAATATGTACTCTAAAAATTGTTTATACTGCAAATTTCAGGCACAGTTGGAATCAGTGATCAGTTAAACCTTCAATTAACAATCATGTCACACAGGTGACATAGCCTCAGATAAAAAGTGTATTTTATATAACATCTGTGAACATGTGTAGGTAGTATTGGCCTACCGGTGGAATAATTCTTTGCTATACCAACAAAACAGTAAAAGAAAAAGTCCAAGGCCAACAATCTGTCAAAATCAGTGGACTAAAACATAGCTCGAACTTAATCTGTAACTCCTAGTTTAGAAACTAGAGGCTCAGAGACTGAGATCTGATCCTAATGAAATGAGTCATCTTTGCAAAGGACCTTCTATACATCATTCCAATACAGCTTAAATTCCCTCAAATAGTTTCAGAGAAGATGATGCAAAGGATAATTTTCTCACAGGCTCCAATGTCAAAGAAGTTCCATACTAGTCGCCTTGTTTTTTTGTCAGATGGAAATGAAATGAGCAAGTTTTGTAAAGCATCTTCCATACAACATTCCTGTAAAGTTTGGTTGAATTTGCTTCAGTGGTTTCAGAGGAGAAGATGAAAATGTGATTTTCCCATAGGGTCCAATGTTAAACATAAGTTCTGCGCTGGCGGCCATGTTTTTTATCGAATCGGATAGAAATGATCAATAATTGTAAATGACCTTCGATACATTACTCCTATTAAGTTTGGTTGAATTTGCTTCAGTGGTTTCAGAGGAGAAGATGAAAATGTGATTTTCCCATAGAGTCCAATGTTAAACCTAAGTTCCACTCTGGCAGCAATGTTTTTTGAGAGGCGAAGATGAACATGTTATTTTTCCCATAGGGTCCATATTAAACCAAAGTTCCGCCCTGGCGACCATGTTTTTTATCGGATTCAACGAATTGAGCAATCTTTGTTAAGGACCTACAGTACATCATTCCTTTAAAGTTTCCTTAAATTTGCTTCAGTGGTTTCAGAGGAGAAGATGAAAATGTGATTTTCCCATAGGGTCCAATGTTAAACCTAAGTTCCGCTCTGGCAGCCATGTTTTTTATGTGATCGGAATGAAATGAGAAATCTTTGTTTAGGACCTTTAGTACATCATTCCTGTAAAGTTTCGTTGAATTTGTTTTAGTAGTTTCAGAGGAGAAGATGAAAATGTGATTTTTTCCATAGGGTCCATATTAAACCAAAGTTCCGCGCTGGTGGCCATGTTTTTTTCTTGGATCGGAACGAAATGAGCAATCTTTGTAATGGACCTTCCATACACCAATCTTGTAAAGTTTGCTTGAATTTGCTTCATTGGTTTAAGAGCAGAAGATGAAAATAATATTTTCCCATAGGGTCCAATGTTCCGTGCTGGAAGCCATGTTTTTTATCGGATCAGAACTAAATGAGCAAACTTAGTTAAGGACCTTTAGTACATCATTCCTGTAACGTTTGGTTGAATTTACTTCAGTGGTTTCAGGGGATGCAAATGTGACATTTCCAATAGGGGCCAATGTTAAACGTAAGTTCCGTGCAAGCGGCCATGTATTTTATCGGATCGGAATGAAATTAGCAATCTTTGTTAAGGACCTTTAGTCAATCATTCCTGTAAAGGTTCTTTGAATTTGCTTCAGCGGTTTCTCAGGAGAGTATGAAAATGTGATTTTTCCCATAGGGTCCAATGTTAAACTTTGTTCGAGGTCATGTTTTTTATCGGATCGGACGAAAATCAGTTATCTTAATTGAGGACCGTTAGTGCATCATTCCTGTAAGTTTGGTTGAATTTACTTCAGTAGTTTCAAAGGAGAAGATGAAAATGTGATATTTCCCATAGGGGTCAATGCTAAATCTAAGTTGCGAGCTGGCGGCCATGTTTTTTATCGGATCGAAACGAAATGAACAATCTTTGTAAAGGACCTTCCATACAACATTCCTGTAAAGTTTGGTTGAATTTGCTTCAGTGGTTTCAGAGGAGAAGATGAAAATGTGAAAAGCTAACAGACGGACGGACTACGGACGCCAAGTGATGGCAATAGCTCTCACTGACCCAAAGGGGTCAGGTGAGCTAAAAAATGTCAGAAAATCTCACATTTTAGTCCAATGCCCATAACTCCGTCAAAATAAATGGACAGTAACCAAACTCGAACTTGATATTTAACTCATAGTGGTAGACTTGCACACCAAATATCACCTTCATATCCGGAACGGTTTAGAAAAAAGTCCGGAAAGCCTCTTTTTTACCAAATTTTTTCGAAGTCCAAGGCCTGGAACTCCATCAAAAGTCAATGGACCCAAACCAAACTCAAACTCGATCTGTAACTCATAGTGGTAGACTTGCATAGCAAAATCAGCTTAATATCTGGAACATTTAAGAAAAAGTCCGGAAAACCTATATAATACCAAAATTTTCTAAGTCTAAGGCCCATAACTCCGCCAAATATCAATGGACCGGAACCAAACTCGAACTTATATAAAGTTAATTTAAAAACCAGTAATTTTATAGCACGTATCGTTTACTTCTTTAATACTACATCGGTACCAGTACAATTACCGTTAACCAGTTCATACTTGATTGACAGAATTACATTTCCGAATAAAGTCGGTAATAGATTTGTATGAATATATAAAAATCTCGTGGATAAAAGATTCATATATATTAAGCTGAAATATGTCTTTCATTATTTTCCCTGTGCATTCTATTGTAATTTAGATGAAAAAATTGCTAAAAATTACCAAAGTTTGACCTCATTTCCAGAAAAAAAAACAAGCTTGATGACTCATACTTTTTATTACATTTTTCATGTGGGTATGATTGGTTCTTCAAATAACAAAATACCGAGGTTACTGTGAATTTAAATTCTGCATATGCGCATTTCGACAACTTATGTCTCATCAGTGCAGATCAAACCAAAATATTTGGAAATCCATGAACCGAAATATGTGTAAAAGCTGTGCCGACCTCGAGCAAAATCTCATGGATATAAATATTAGTGTCTATCTACCTTAATTTCATTGATAAAAACAAACAAAGCAACATTTTAATTCCTTGAAATAAGAATCCCCACCCCTCTTAAGTTGAGTTCTCGGCGAACAATTTAGGTATGAAGAGTTCGCGTATAACTGGTTTACTCCGGTTTGATATTGTTAGCCCCGTTGACAATATAAACAAATATCTTATTTTAAGTAACATTGGATAGCGTTTTATCCCGGTTCAGGATAATGTTTAGGTACGGATATTGATATTTGAATATATACATTTACCTAAACATTACCCAGCTTAATATGGGTGACCCCTGCAAATTAAAAAAGATCATATTAAAAACGAGTAAAACAAACAAAAACATAAAACCGTACCGCTTGATTTCCTATCACTATCATTTCTTTCTGCTTTTTTTCTTTTTTTTTTTGTTTAATTATGTGTTTGCTATAAATGTGTTTATACTAATAATTAAAGCAGTTCCTATACAGTGTATTATTTTTCTGTCCGTCCCTCATTTGGTAATGCTAGCTGATATTTTGAATTTTTGATACTTTATATATAACAAAAATAAATGCTTTGAGGATATTTTGCAATCCATACATAAAGGGTTCATTTACACCTAACAATTAATTTACTACTTATATAAGAGACTTCATTGATCAAGACTATTTCATTACATCTTTAGGCTGGTCCAGATAAGTCGAGACTCTTTCTTGACTAAATTAGACTGGTCCAGGCCAGTTAAGACTTTCTCAAAACAGTTTTAGACTGGTCCAGAAAGGTCGAGACTTTTCAGTACAGGTTAAGAATGGTCGAGATAGGTCGAGGCTTTTCCAGTACATGTTCAGATTGGTCGAGACTTTTTCAGTATGGGTCCAGACTGGTCGAGACAGACCCTTTCAAGGGCTGTTACAACAGAAACAAAAACAACTAGCCCAGACTTTAATTTCAGCTTCAGATATAAAGACGATGTACTTTCTCTTAATAACCCCAGATTTAAAGAATATTTACATCGCATCTACCCCAGTGAACTTGAAATTAAAGAGACAACCGATACACCAAATTCTGCTTCATACCTTGACCTTTGATTATACATTTACCAACATGGACGTCTGAAATCTAGATTATATGACAAATTTGGTGATTTTGACATTCCAATTGTGAACTTTCCCTTGCTCTGCAGCAATATACCTACCTCCCCAGCATATGGAGTGTATGCTTCACAATTAATTCTTTATTGTAGAGCGTTCACTTCATACAGTGACTTTGTGGAAAGAGCAAAAGCACTGTCACAAAAACTACTGAGTCAGGGATATGTTCAGTCGTTGTTACTTTCGTCCCTTCAGAAATTCTATGACCGTCACTACGACATCATAGATACATATGAAATGTCAGTGTCACAAATGAAAACTGATATTTTCAGCTAGATTAATGTCTTCCTTGACATAACCGGTTTTGACTTTACCCTGGATTGACCCACTGACTGTGACGGGTGCTGTATACAGAGCAGGACATGCTAACCTATCGGAGCACCTGATGTCACTGTTTGTTTTTAGAAATCACACTGTTAGTGCTTTAGTTTTTTTGTGTTGTATATGTACTGTTCGTGTGTTTTGTGGGCATGTAGTGTCTTTGGTCTTCCGTCTTCTGGTGTTCTTGCTTTTGCCTTGTCTCTGTACTTTGATTTATGTAATCTTGTGCATTGTTCCTTCGGTATTCTTCTGCCGTTGTTTCAGTAACAGTTAAGACTAGTCGAGACAAGTCGAGACTCATTCAGTACAATTCAGACTCAATTATACTCTGGTCGAGACTAATATAGTAATTCTTAGACAAGTTGAGACTTATCAAGCACTTTACAGTACTTTTCAGTACCAAAAGTTCCCGTTTCAGACTTTCTGTGTTTTGTAGTGTATGTTTTAATCCCCTCAGTACACTCAATTGCGCAGCACTTTGGCGTTTCATCATTGTAAACACCTATTTTAGTAAGCTAGAACAAAACGTCAACAAGTTCTGTAACACAAGATTTCAATGGTTTGATCGGCAAAACTATGATTACAGAGCAATGCACCTATTCATCTGTCTATCAATCACCCGCTGTCGATCAAAAGAGGCATGTCATTTGTGAAAATAACTGACGTGATAGCATTTCTATCTTTGAATGAAAAATATTTTTTGCGTCAGGATTTCGTTGTAGACATAAATTGTTAAATGATTTATGTAACTTTGTTTTTGTATTAATATTTATTTATTTATTCAAAATTACAGACACAGAATCCATTTGGGTAATAAAACATATAAACACAATGAATAAAAGTGACAACAAAAGTCCGAATCGATCAAAGGAAGAGACCAGTAAGGAAAATCCGTATAACATTCGACTGAATCAGGGGAACACAATCCGACACAGAACATTTTTGGCAAGCCTTCATATTCCCGAAATGAACAAATATGTAGCTAAGTATCTCATCTCAAAATAAATAAACAAATAAAAGTAATTTCTTAGAATTACTTTGTTTTTTGGGTACTTTGTTACATCTCATAATATCAGATTTTTTAGCTTGACTTTCGTCGAAAATCATAGAAAGGTCAAAATGAGAACAATTGCAAAGGGGTGGAGACCATTAACGGGACGCGATCGGTTTTATCCATTTTCAATTTTAGAAATGACCTCGAATTTTGGATGAAAATGCTACCAGGGTACGGGAAAAGCACTTTATCAACCACGGGATTTTAATAGTAAATTTAGGGCCGTGGTTGAAAAAGATAGGGTTCTTGTACAGATAAAAACTTCACTGATCATGTACGTGAACCAGTATTGAACATTAACAAGCCATAAACTTCTAAATTATAAAGTTTGAACATTCAGAACAATAAATTTTACAACAAATATAACAGGAAAGTGATTGTCCAGAATTCGAAATTTGCTTATTTTAACGATAGGAAATCAGGATGAATTAAAAACGAATTTATGAATTTGTCATAGAATGACAAAATCCAAATAAAAGCATGAAAAAATGGAAATATAAGTTTTTCAAGAAAAACAAAATGTATGACACATATAGTCATGATTATATACGGTTTGTGAGACGGATAATAAGGGCATATAGTTATGACTTAATTGACATTCCAATTATTGTGAGCTAAACTGCAAAAAAGGACAAAAATAAAAATAATATACATAATGTACATCTGCAATATATACTGAAGATTAACTGCAAATTTAGCTGAAAAGAATGCTAAATGCAAACCGTTTTGGAAGAGTTGTGGATTACGCGTTTATGTTCAAACCGGCGGCCGTTTTTATGTACAAACGTTCGGTCGATCCTACACAAGGTACACGCGACACAAAAAGTTTTTGTCTAGGTGATGGCTTAAAAATTTCGACCTTTTAAAACGTTTTAGTATTCGAAGTTTAAAACATCCGTTGTACATTTATTACGGAAACTTGCATGGAGGGGACGTGTGATTTTTTTCTAACTTTCGTGGCCACGAGATACTGTGTCGTTCCTACGACATACTGACGTGTTAACACGATATACTATGTCGCTGTCCGACACAAGAAAGCCATGTCAAGACCACTAGATACTAACTCGTTCTCATGACACGCAAAGTCGTAGCCACGAGATAGCTATATCGTTCTTGTCCACATGATATACCAAGTCGTTCCGACGACATACTCAATCATTCCCAAGAGATAATAAACCGTGGCCATGAGATAGCAACATATATATGAGGCTTGTTTAGGGGGTCTCAATATCCCATATCCCAGTAAGTCTGGACAAAAATATCCCTTTGAAAATTGAAAATATCCCATTTCCATAGTCAAAATATCCCATATCCCAGTACATTTTGTCTCAAATATTCCATATACCATTAAGAAAAGTGGTAAATATCCCTTATCCTAATATACCCTAAACAAGCCTCAAATATGTCTTATTATCTCAGTAACAACTCAGCATCTCGTTTGAACGACTATGTCATGACGAGTTCGTATCTCGTGACCACGTGAGAAAATAAAATTCACATGTCCCATCAATGCATGCTTCCCTAATTTATAAAACGAATGAATACTCTTTTTCTTGGAGAGCTCTGTCTGAAGCGAATTTTACTATTATTTTTAGATGTTTTAGGTTATTTTATCCGCCATATTCTTTACATAAAATATATGAATTACATATTTACACCAGATCTATCCCAATGAGCTTGAAATTAAAGAGACTACTGAAACACCTACTTCAGCTTCGTACTTAGATCTGTTTATATACATTGATGAAGATGGACGTTTGAAATCTAAGCTTTATGACAAACGTGATGATTTTAACTTCCCAATTGTGAATTTTCCCTTTCTGAGCAGCAATATACCTACCTCTCTAGCCTATTAAGTGTATATTTCACAGTTGACTCGTTACTGTCGTGCATGTAGTTTATACAGCGATTTTTTAATAGAGCAAAAGCACTGTCCCTAAAGTTGCTTAGTCAGGGATTTGTTCAGCCTTTGTTGCTTTCGTCCCTTCAGAAATTTTATGGCCGTCACCATGATCTCATTGACAGATATGATGTGTCTGTGTCCCAAATGAAAACGGACATTTTCAGCTAGATTTCACGTCTTCGCGGATTTGACATAACCGGTTTTGACTCAACCCTGGATTGACTCACTGATAGTGTGACGGTTGCCGCTAGCGGAGCGGGACATGCTTACCCTTCCGGAGCACCTGATGTCACTCTCGGTTTTCATGGGAGTTCACACTACGAGTGCCTTAGTTTTTAATCTCGTCTTTTTATTTCCGTGCTTGTAGCTGTCTCACGTCGTTGTTTTGTCTTTGTTTTTCTCTGTTGCCGTTTTTGTCATGTCTTCGGATTTCGATTTTTGTAGTCTTCGCCTCCCTTGTTCCTTCGGTATTTTACTGCCGTTGTTTTAGAAACTGAGAGAGGTAGATCAGAGACAAAAAGATATGTGACTTGAGTTTCTTGAATTTGAGTAACTTTTTAAAATTTATACTTGGTATACATTTGCCATGAATATTTTTCTTGAGTTTGATTTAGATCCTGAAAACTTCATAAATTCAGATAAATCTTTTAATAGAATAAAAACCCCAACTAACAAAGAATTTAATAAAATAATTACAGATACGCATACTTAAATGTTTAGTGAAAAATTACTTTCATTAACAAATGAGTCTAGACTTTTTTATACAGTAAATTGAAAAAGAATTTCGGTTTAGAAAATTATTTACTGAAGACAAACTTTAAAAATAGACAACTTTTAACAAATTTCGTATTACTGATCATCAATTAGGAGTGGAAATTGGCCGATACAAAAAAATATCGAGGGAACAAAGATTGTGTCAAAATTTTAAAATATTGAAGATGAAGCCCATTTCTTTTTAAACTGTACAATAAATGAGACTTACAGATGTAAATTTTTGAAACTATTGTATTTCTTTGGCTACAAGGGATGTAATTTTGCTATAAATAAATAAAAAATATGTTCTCATAATGATTTTTTTTCTCTTGATCATTTTCTTTTTAATTTTACCTTATTTTTATTAACTGCATGCATTTTGCCCTAAAGGGGTGCGTATTTCGGTTGGAACGTTTAGATAATATTACAGACATGCTTGTCAAAAAAGGTTATAGCTAATAAATACTCCCCCGTTTCATTACATGTACTTTGATCGGGAATACATTTGTTTTTCATAAAGCTTCAATTTCGTAAGAAGCAAAGGTTTGTCGTAGACTGATTATTTTTTACTTCAGTCCTAGTGAATTTAAACAGAACATTTACAAGTCAGACAAAAGGGACAGAAAAAGAAAAAAGAATTTAAAATTAAGTAAAGAATAAATTCAATAAGAATTTCAACAGTTTTGTGATTTGAACTCAAAGAAGATTTCTAATAAAAAAGGCGGATCCAGGAGGGTTCAAGGGACTGGACCCCCCTTTTTCTGAAATCAAATATGAAAAAGGCAAAATGACAACAAAGAGACTGGAACCCCTTTTTCCAGGCTACATCATACAGTGAACAATCATAAGTTTCGACCTGAAATTTTGAACTTGCGAGTTGGCATGATAAGTCTCATTGTGATAATAGTCTTTTGTTGATTGAATAATCCAAAAGTATACGTACTGAAAACGATTTATGAGCATACTACACATTTTGTAGTCTCTCACATGCACATATCCTTGAATCATTTTAATTAAAACATATACATTGTATGTCCAGCTTTAAAAAATACAGGCAATAGAATGCAAAACCACGCGGAAAATAAGTACCTATACGTCGTAGAATACATGTATATCCTAATAACCTAAGGGGACAACCATTTGATTTGCAGGGAGTGCCTTGGTGCCAGTGATATTTTAATCCCATTTAACCTGAAAATAAATATTTTGATTAGAAGTATTATGTTTTTTTGTTGCAATTACAAACAAATAATTTGATGTGACATTTGCTGAAAATAAATATTTTGTTCGAATTTTTTGAGAAAACAAAAATATTTCTAGGCAAATTTGCCCAAGCCCTTCCCTGAAAATCAAATGGACGTCCCCTAACTAAAACAAATTTAGCCATCTAATACGTAGTAACCCTTACAAGTTAAATTGATTCTTATGTTTTTTTTTCGAAGCTTTGTAATGTCAACTGTTGAAATATCATTGGAATATTTCGATTTTCAAAAGAGGGGCCTGAGATTTATGCCAAAATTACTTGATAAGATATCCACAAAAAAGCTAAGTAATTTTCTTCGTAGTGACCCTAAGATAAGATGATTTGGGCCACGAAGAAATCTCTCCCTCAGACTGAATGATCGTATTGAATGAAAGTGGGTCAGGTTTTTTTGACAAAGCAATTGAACATTAACTATCTCGTTATTAAATGTACAAACCGACTAAAATTAAGTTGCGTGGCTTTTCATTCTTTGTTTCTATTTATAACATAAAATAAAATGTTCAATTAAAAGAATGTTCAGTTGAAAGAACCAATGAGAACGGTCGTTACTTTTCTACTATGTTTGAGTTTACTATCAATTACTAACACTTTTGCACCTGAATTGTTACGATATATGAAGTGCTTCACTGATGTGCACTTGAGTGTAGCGGAATTGGACATTGTTTTCCAACTACTTTGTCCGTAAGGTTTCTGAGGTCTAGGTAGGCTTTTAGTTTTCTTTTCTTTTCTTCAGCTTCAAGGTGATTACGATTAATGTAAAAGAGAGGATACTAGTAACAGGAAACATCTACAATGGCCTCAAATTACAAGTGCATGTCACAATCTGCCAGGGAACCACACAGGAAAATACACAAAAAGACAAACGTAAACACCGATAGGAACTCGGGACAGCCGAACTTGGTACCGGCACTTGTAAAGTCGGTGTCACTGTATGAACGCTGGTGTTTAAACACTGCAAACAACTGTGTAGATTCTTGCAGCAATCCCTCATCATCAGCGAATTATATTTTGTATCTATATCGTACATCAACCATGTTATAACTGATATTTATACCCTTAATACAGATAATTTGTCAAAATGTTCCAAAGTGTCACATTTGTTTTGCTTTTTGCATATAGGATCTTTGGTCAAAATTCAACATTTATTTCTATGCTAAAATGGAATCAAAATTAATGAGACAACTGATACACTATCATCAGCACAATCCCTTGACTTATACCTCTAGACTGGTAACTCTCAATATCTAAAAGTCTAAAAAGAAAACTTTACGATAAGAGTGATGGTTTTGACTTTCGAATAGTAAGCTTTTCCTTTTGAGCTGTTTTATTTTACATCCCCGACATTTCAGAAGGCATTAGCTGCTGTCGTGTCTATAGTTTGTTAACGATTTTTTTCAACAGAAATTACTAACTTAACTTTAAAGCTTGAACACAAAGACTATGTTCAACCACTCTTGCAATTGTCACTACAGAAGTTTTACGGTGGTCAACGTAATTTTAAAGATTGTTACAACGCTTTTATGTCGAAAATCAGAATAGCCATTTTTAGATAGATCAAGATGTTTATTATCGTACTAACCGTACCGACAACTCTAACTTTAATTTGCAGTGTGATAGATGTCACACGTGGGGCAGATCATGGTTCCCATTCCGGGGTACCTGATGATATCTCTACTTTTTGTGCACACAAATAGTGCTTAAGTTTTGTAGTTTTCTTGTTCATTTGTGTTTGTTTGCCTTTGTCCTGTTGTCTTTTATTGTGTTAATGAAAATAGGGGATAACATGAAACATCGACAATGGCTGAAAATTACAATCACGTGCTACAATCTGCCACGAAAAAACACATGAAAAACACAGGAAAAGCGACAAACGTAAACAAAGATAGGAACCCGGGACAGCCTGACTTGGTACCGGCACTAGCAAAAGCAAGCGGTATGGTTAAACCGGTTTATGGATACCCGATCCATAATGCCCCGTTTTCCTATAGTATGATAAATATACGAATAAAACCCAATACAAGTAGACTAATAACTCCATGACCACAATCTTTGTACGAGAGAAAAAAGACAATACGTAATTTTGAAAGTGGTCGAGCAGTGCTCGCCTCAACTCTGCCGGCTTGCTAAAATAGTCTAGTCTGCTGGTCGCACTTTTATTTCATCGTTCCATCCTTACATCCTTTTAATTTGTTAATTGTTTGCCAATATATTTCATTAAATTTTTTTATGGTAGTTGATACCTTTTAAGAATAACCCAATTATTACTTGGATATCTAGAATGTACTCATTTTTCTGTTCGTTTAAATTCTTCATTCGATCATGCATCTCGATCAACCATGTCAAACAATCATTTGCTAGTCACATCAAACGTATGAAAAAGGAAAGAAATGGGATAAATGTCAAGGAGACAACATACCATCTGCAGTTTATAACGACCCAAAACAAAGCATATAGGGGTCAGCTTTACGTACGCTCTCAAACACAGTGTGGAACCTCACACCATAAAGCAAGCCCTAAATGGCCCCAAAAAGTAAGAACGTGAATAAATCAAAGGAAACAAACCACATCCAATAACCCGAATATAAACGATGTACATACACGATTACAGTCTTATCAAAAACTCAATCCGGTCTGTAGACGGCTTTCTTTTGAAATTCGTCTTGTCTCTTCCTTTCGGTAACTCTCAAAATAATATATATTCCAATCTCGGACATAATCATTCAGTCATTTTAGAATAAACAATAAAAGCATATGTAGTAAATGTAAATGAGACAATGTCTCTATAAATACATGATAGACCCAAGCATAAAGCAATATGGTTTTAAGGGGGTAGACCTGGGGAAGCCTAAAATTTTCCCCTCGTTTAATTTTTTTAGATATTTTCAGTATTAAAACTACACATGTTCATGATGACTTTAAGCAATTTTCAACAATTTTTACCGTCCCGTTTTTTTTACAATCGTAACAACAGTAAAATTCAGTTGGCAACAGGACTGAGTCAATTGTCAAAAAATGAAACTGAAAGAACTAAATATACGGACATAAACATGAAATCACAAGAGACTACTAGAGGTTAACTGACGTGCCAGCTCCAGACCCATAACCAACTGACAAATTAAGTTATTTAAGTTTGGTTCAAATTGACCGAGTGGTTTCAGAGGAGATCTTTGAATGAAAAGTTTTCGACAGACGGGCACAGACACCGGACGCCAGCAATGGCAAAAACTTACCCTGGCTACAGCCAGGTTAGCTAAAAAAGAATCGTTCGTACCGAAACTTTTACACAAGGGACTGATATCTATCTTAATGAAATTTCGATTTGATATTAAACAATTCGTTAAAAACGCATTATTTTAGTAAACAAATGTGTTATGTATATTTATGAGTAAAGCTCATCATTGAAGTCTTCATGGTGACTTCAAGTTGAAGAACAATAATAAGGGCGTTGTTCCTTTGCTTGTTTTTACCGTGTATTTGTAGAGAGTTTGTTTCGTGTTCATTACTCTGTATCCCTTCTTTGATTACCTAAATTGTAGTATATCTCTTTTGCAATGTGGTGTCCCTAAACAGATTCCATGTGCGAGAGATGTATACTCTCTATACATTTCAGTTATGATGAAAATTGTTTTTAAGAGAAAATCTCATATGGGTATAGTATCATACTTTCAAATTTTTCCATTTTATATTTTTTTTTGAAATTTCAAAATGTTATTCTGACCACCTGTTTATTGTGCCCACATCTCATGATTTATTACACCAACTTTTCTTACTATTGACTCGATGAGTGCCCTGTGTTTCTTTCTTGTGTTGTGATTGTCTTCTGTTGGTCATTTTGTCGGGCAACGAATGACAGCGATTGTAAAGAATACTTTGCCACTTAATTTTATGTTTGTTGACGATCCCGCATCCATGACATGATAAACATTAATGTGGCTTGGCTTGATATCTAGCAATTAATTCCTCTTAAACCGGTGCTTGAGGTCGTCTTGAAATTACTGTGAGGTATAAGCAAAGCTCATTTTTGAAGACTTCGTGGTAACTTCAAGATGAAGTACAACATTTCCATTGCTTGTTTTAAACATTTATTTGAAGAGACTCGTGTGCATTTACTCCATATCCATTCATTGTTTATACAGGTTTTTCTTATTGTCAGCTCTTAATAAATTTATGACCACAAGATCGAGCATTTGTCAATTCGCATTTGCAGTGTTAAAAGTCATGCAAACAGTTGGATAAAGTCTATTTCATAAACTATCAATGACTTCTTATTTCAATTAATATGCGTATATATTCACACTGTTACGGTCTATCTTATATCAAAATATAAAAAAGGAAATAAATGATTATTATCTACTCTTTTTTTGTTCATTCTGAAAAGGTGAGGGTTCTATCCATAGATGTATCCAATTAAGGAAACTGCATAAATGCTGTTTATGAAGAAAAATTAATATAAAATGTTTAAAGATAATTCCCCAATAAACCAGTGAGTCAAAAACAAAATGATCATTAGTTGAATATTTTCAATAATCAGAATCTAGAATTAGTTAGATTTTCTCGCATACATATTTAATGTTTTATAATACAAAAATACCAAATATTTTACGAAAGGATATGGAGTAAATGAACATGAGACCATAACACATATGTTAACTATAACTGCAATAATTTTAATGAGCTGTATGGCCATTTCGGAAATGTATTCCTCTTCAGCAGCACTAGAACCCAAACAAAGGAAATCCATAAGTTAAAAAAAAATGCTTAAAATGCATAAAACCAAACGAAATCCGAATAATCAGTGACATCAAACATAGCTAAGGACAAAACTACGACGGAGGGAGTTAATCCTTCGGCTTTAGAATTTACATCAATTTAGATAATAGTAATTGAACAAAGTGTACACATGAGATATTATCTCATGTACAAGTACACCATATCTAAGAAAAATAAAGAGCATACATCTCTACCACGGGGAATTGTTTTACCAACTCCACACTGCAATAAAAGAAAGACTCCTGTATTAAATATTTTACGAAAGGATATGGAGTAAATGAACATGAGACCATAACACATATGTTAACATATGTTAACTATAACTGCAATAATTTTAATGAGCTGTATGGCCATTTCGGAAATTAAATCCTCATCAGCAGCACTAGAACCCAAAAAGGTTGCATCATGTGGTTTATTTTAGATACATTTTCAACATTAATCCGCTGAGATGTTTACTTAACAACAATTTTAACAGTATCTATTGTGACGTCACTTCCTACAGGGAAAATAATTTCACAGATTTCACTTTCACGGTATTCCTCATTTTAATTATTGTTGCACAGTATGGGCAAACTCTAAAGGTGCAGCTAATGTAGAAAAAACATATAAATTGCAGAAATTTACAGAAAGCTGCACGAATTATTTTAGACGTGCATAATATTACAACACCATATAATGCTATGTTTAGCCAATTGCCAATTGAGGTGGATGCCAATGCTTGATTATTTTATATATAGAAAAGCTATTATAGTGTTCAAATCATTGAAGCATTTAACATCTGAATATTTATTTCTTTTTAAATATATACATGAAGTAAGTTCATGACGTACTAGACAGAGTGATTATAATTTGTTGTTTGTTCCAGAGCACGATCATTAATTATATTTGGAAGTCTTTTATAGAACAATGTACCATTAACCATTAGAAATTGTACAAGTTTAGAAGGTTTTAAAAAGGCTTTATATTGTGTTTTATTTTATACTTTATGATTTATATATTGTATGTAATAACAGGACCCTATTGTGAACTAGTCTATGGATTAGAAATGTTATTCTGCCTAAATAAAGGTTATTATCCTTATTATTTATTTATTTCCCTGAGAAATTTCAATTTTTCACCGCTTTCCATTGAATAAAAATGTTTAGCTAGTAAATGTTTGAATCAGTAATATACTACTTTAATTTATGAGATATAATGCAAGAAACTTATATATGTCCTTAGCTAGCTGTCAGTAACTGAGAGCATTTGTCTAGACAGTACCTGTGTGTATTTTATTCATGTTTATGTACTTAATTGTAAGGGTACTCGTCCTGATAAGTTTGACTTTTTCCTAGTTTGATTTTTACTGTGAGTCTTTTTGTGTATTTATTTTTCAGCCAGTCACCACACATAGGGGGAGGGTTAAGATCCAAGAAAACGAGTTTAACCCCATCGCAATTTTTGCGCCTGTCCCCAGTCAGGAATATGTTGGTCATTGACTTGTCCTTGTCTTCTTATAACATTTTAGTTTCTTGATATTTGGGTTATTAGATGTGGTTTGTTTCCATTGATTTATTCTCTTTTTTTACCTTTTTGGGGCCATTTAGGGCTTGCTATATGGTGTGAGGTTCCTCTTTGTGTTGAAGACCGTACGGTGACCCCTAGATGATTTGTTGTGGGTCGTTTTAACCTGGATATGGGATGTTGTCTCCTTGACATTTACCCCAATTTCTTCCTTTTTCATAAGTAAAGATATAAGAAATTTTGCAAAATCACATGTTTATCCTACTGTTATGTATTCAAACGTTGATTGGCAAGAAAACCATCGTAGTTCATTATGATTGTGATTGACGACGGTATAAACATATATAAAGCATAACAAAATAACGAAGTTAGTTTGAATTAAGTTTTTGCATATGGCCACTTGGACAAATTATCTCTCTTCAATGACGATAAAACCAAAAAATATGGATGTCCATATACCGAAATAAGCGTGAAAGCTAGCTTAAAGAAAACAAAGTGAAGTGAACCATTTTCATTGAATATAAATATACAAAAACTGTATTTATTGGAAGGATAATCGTTAGATTATATGGTAATACATGTAAAGTGTCTGCTAGTTGAAAAGTTGCTTGGGATGTTTGATAGCTTGGAAAAGTTATATTCCATGATAGGGTATTTATTATTTTGGAAATCCGATAAGGTCATAATCATAATATAACCGTTTCAACAAAAAAGATAATAATAACTTTTTCGATTGGTACTTGTTTTTGGGAGACATTGCATTCGATCTTGTTGAAATCGTAAACAACCAAAGATCTCGGAGTAATGTGCAAAAGCAAAGTATAAATTCTTATCGATCTCCTTCGGCCTTTCCCTAATATTGGGTTGAGTAGTAAGGGTCTGGAAGATGGAAAAGATTTTTAACTGTCGTGGATCAAAAAACTTCGGACAGCTTACCCATTAGGGTTAAATGACATCATCATGGGTCAGGGTAACATTTCTCAGCATGCTTCAAATAACTAAGTACCGAGGTTACTGTGAATTTACTTTCTGCATATGCGCATTTCGACAACTTATGTCTCTTCAGTGCAGATAAAATCTAAACGTTTGGAAGACCATATAATCAAAAATATTTAAAAACTGATAGAGAACAAATAACCAATATGATCTAAATGTAAAGCCAAAATTAGCTAAGGACAGAGCTATGCATGAGTCAGATACTCCTTAGTTTTCAACATAATTTACAAAAATTTAGATATTGTAAGGTTCCAAAAGTAATCGGCTTTCGGGTCAGCACTGGAGTACTGACTACTGGGCTTGTGAATACCCTTGGGACTAACAGTCCACAAGCAGTGGCATCGACCCAGTGGTAACAAATAACTAAATACCGAGGTTACTGTGGATTTACTTTCTGCATATGCGCATTCCGACAACTTATGTCTCTTCAGTGCAGATAAAATCTAAACGTTTGGAAGACCATATAATCAAAAATATTAAAAAACTGATAGAGAACAAATAACCGAAAAGCCAAAATTAGCTAAGGACAGAGCTATGCATGAGGTAGATACTCCTTAGGTTTCAACAAAATTTACAAAAATTTAGATATTGTAAGGTTCCAAAAATAATCGGCTTTCGGGTCACCACCGGAGTACTGATTACTGGGTTGGTGAATACCCTCGGGGACTAAATTGACATCATGATTATTTTTTCTCCGAAGTTGCGACATCTTAGGTCACATGGCCGAAGAGTTAATTATAATATAAAAAGCAAACGTAAGAACCTCATAAATGTTATAGATCTATATGCTCTTTTCAAAAACAATGGGCGGCATGGTTTGTTCACTAAACTTTGTTCTATACCTGTCACACATCTTCATAAAAATCTCTCTAGAATGTGATACAATGTCTGTTAATAGTCCGCTCTATGAATGTTCAAAACTTATCGACGCTTTTTGCTTTCATCGACTTTATCCTAGAATCGACAAACCCAATGCACACAAACACAATTTTTGAAAATTAAATATATTAATAAGATATGATTGATATTGCAGGCATTTTTCGGGATCAGAATGTTCAAAAACTTGTTCCAGTTTATTTTGATAATGAGGACATGCCTATCATCTGTTTTACTTATAAAAACAAAACTACTAGAAGTATATTTTTTAATTACTCTTCTATTACCTGTGATGCTAATTTCGAGAAGAACTTCCCTAGCAGCTGTAACTGTTCTACTTCGCCTTATCGCTATGACCCTTGTGGACATATATTAACGGGGGACTTGAGCATTATTGTAGACAAAAGGGGTTTATACAGGATTAATTGGTTTATACAGGATTTTAACGATTGGAAATCGACATCAGTTATTGTGAATATATTATCAACTATTTAGTGAAGATTCTCTTATGATGCACGATTATTATCTATTCCTTGCACGAATAGTTATTTTTGGTACACAACGAGACTTTGAAGCTGGAGTTAGATATGAAATTGTTGAATCGCTTTTACAGGAATTTCATTGGTCGAGCGCCAAGTAATAACACATCAGTAGTATATAAGTACCGTTCAGTTCGGATTTGTCGAGGAGCTGGTCGAGGAGCGGTCGAGGAGACACTGTATTAATACTATATTAATGCCTTTGTATTTGTCGAGGAGCTGATGTACTATTAGTGTTGACCTTTGGCTTCGCCATATGTGTCTTGCCTTTAGCTTTGGTCTCACTTATTCAGGTGCTTATGTACTATTATTCCATGGCTTCGGATCTGTCGAGGAGCTATTGTTGTAATAGTATATTCTATGGCTTCGGATTCGTCGAGGAGCTATTGTTCTAATAATATATTCTATGGCTTCGGATTTGTCGAGAAGCTATTGTTCTTATAGTATATTGTATGGCTTGGATTTGTCGAGGAGCTAATACTATATTGTATGGCTTCGGATTGGTCGAGGAGCTGTTGGTCTAATAGTATATTCTATGGCTTCGGATTTGTCGAGGAGCTATTGTTTTAATAGTATATTCGATGGCTTCGGATTGGTCGAGGAGCTATTGTTTTAATAGTATTATTCGATGGCTTCGGATTTATCGAGGAGCTATTGTTCTAATAGTACTATTCTATGGCTTCGGATTTGTTGAGGAGCTATTGTTTTAATAGTAATATTCGATGGCTTCGGATTTGTCGAGGAGCAAATACTTAATTCTAGGACTTTGGATTAGTCGAGGAGCTATTGTTTTAATAGTATATTATATGGCATCGGATTTGTCGAGGAGCTAATACTATATTCTAACACTTCGGATTTGTCGAGTAGCTATTGTTTTAATCGTATATTCTATGACTTCGGATTTGTCGAGTTTGGCCTTGCCACATGTGTCGCCTTTGTTTTGGTTTCGCCATGTAAGATGCTTTTATTATTGAAGCTTGGGTCTCGCCTTAAGTCAAAAATTCAAATTAGATATGCAAATGAGATAGATACTGGTGCTTAACCATAATCAAAACCTTAGACCCTAACCAACCGTAATTTATACTCTATTTTTAAGACCTTAACATTAACCTTAGATCTTAACCGTTTGCTGTTGTGTTGTTAGATAAGCAGTAATGTCTTTGTTCAGATATGTTATGACTTACACTATTCAACTCCAACTTTAACCCAAGCTTTTATTTTGTGTTCTTTTACCCCAACCCTAACTTTTTTATTTGTGCTTGTCTCTCTTACTCAGTGACCTGACTTTAATTTACGCTTTATACTTACACTAATCCTAACCTTATCCTGAAATTACAAAAACAGGAAAACAGCAAACACCTACAATGGCCAGGAACTACAATCACATGCCACGTTCTAACAATTCTTATACATTCGTTTTCTGATTTTGTTGTCTTTGTTCACGACTAACCCTAATCATTTTTTTTTTATTTCTATACCTCCATAGTTACTTCCCTTTTTTATTGTTATTCTAATATTCTCAATAACCCCCTTTTATCCAACCTCTAAATCTAACCTAAGCTTTTATGACAACTCTATATTCATTACTTTATTTTGGAATGTTATTCTAATATTCTCAAACCATTGTAGATATCTCTATTTTTAGTTGCTATGACAACTCTACATTAATTTATTTTTTCGAATATTATTCAAATATTCTGTATAGAAGTTATCTCCCTAACCCAAACCTTAACACTAACCCAAGTTCTTATGACAACTTCTTATTCATTTATTTTTTTCGAATATTATTTTAATATTCTCATGTTATCCCCCTTTTATCCAACTTCTAACTCTAATCCTAAGTTGCTATGACAACTCTATATTCATTTTTTTTCGAATGTTATTCTAATATAATTATTAGAGTTCTTTCCTTTTTATCCTAACCCTAACCTTTAACCTTACACTAATTTTCGTACTGACCCTAACTTTTCTGTTGTAAGAATCACCTTAACCCTATGTATATAACCCTAACCCTTATGTATATAACCCTAACCCTTATGTATATAATGATAAACCTTATAAACCCTTAATCCTAACTGTAACTAATGCTAACACAATCTCTAACCTTTGTATATTCTGGAACGATTCTAATCATGAATGTTACCCTAACCATACTGATATCATAATTCATTGAAAACACATAATGAAACGTCAACTATGAACTGACACAAATCATCAATGATATTGATATGAACATAAATTTATCCATGACCCATGAATGAAGAAAACAATATGGAAGCACTTTGATATGAATGTTAACAACAAATGGAAATAAACATCAAGTGATACTATGAAAACAAATTGATACTGAGATAATATGAAAACTAATTTGAAATGAAATACTAAAAGCGGTAGCATAACGTTAGCTATGACTATCATCTGACATAAACTATGAACACAAATAGATATTGAAACAATATGAACTAAAAATACAAAGATAAGGATAAATATGAAGTGATACAGCATGAAATTGAACACAAACACAACATGACAACTTAACAACATTAATGTAAGCTAAACAAAGAAATAACGTCAACTATGAACTGACACAAAACATCAATAACATGATATGAACATAAGACCATTCATGACTATGAACATTAATATATAGGCATATTAAGATATGAATGTTAAGTGGAACACGAAACATCAAGTGAAGACAAATAGATATCAAAATATGAAAACGTGAATTGAATCACTGAAAGCGGAAACATAAAGTCAGCTATGACAATAGATTGACCCAAACTATGAAAACAAATAGATACGGACGACAAAATCAACACAAAAACATAACCATAAAGCTAACTAAGACTATAAATTGATATAAAACATCTAAACCTCTGAACATTAACACGAATGTGAACCAAATAATATAAACATAACGTCAGCTATGACAATGAATTGACCCAAACTATGAAAATCTATGAATGTGAACACAAAATACAAGCATAAATGTTAAAGCATTAACATAAAGTGATACAAACTATCAACACAAATTGATATTGAATCAATATGAACACAAACATAACAAAACACTACAACTTAACATCACAAACACAACATAACATGACAACATAATGACATTGATATGAACTGTTATATGAAAACATAACATGATACGTCAACTATGACTAAGAGCTGAAACAAAACTTAAACATAACGATGAACGTAAATATATAGACATATTAACTTTGATATAATAACAAATGGAGGACGAAACATTAAGTGATACTATCAAAGCAAATCGATACTGAATACAATATGATCTACAAATATAAACATAAATGTTAAAAGATTCACCTGAAGTAATACAAAATATGAAAACTAATTGATATTGAAGATAATATGAACGATAAAAACAAGTATAATGGTAAAAGATCAACACGAAGTGATACAACATATGAAAACATATAGATACTGACGATAATGAACAATACATACAAGCATAAATAGTTAAAGATCGACATTGAATGATACAACAAATGAATGTAAACACCAAATACGAACAGAAACATTAAAACATCAACATTACATAATACAACATACGAATATGAACACCAAATCATACACCTAACGCTAAGTATGACTATAAAGTGATATAAAACATATGAACATTAACACTGATATGAACAAAAATATAATCAGAAACATTGAAATATGAAAAAATAAACGACATTCATATGAACTTTAATGATAAAACTGAAACATAACTTGAAACCTCCAATGAATTGACAGCATTATGACAACATATAGTCATTGATATGAATATTTACACAAAAACAAAAGACGAAACTTAAAATATCAAGATCAAATGATACAAAACATTATAGATTAACCACATTCATAATAACTTGAACATCAAAACGCAACATGTAACATGAGATATGAACAAAGATACTAGCATTAATGTTAAAACATGAACATGAAGTATGAAAACACTCTGATGAGAACACCAAATACTAGCAGAAATGTCCAAATATGAACATTAAACGACAAAGATATGTAAACATGCAAACATTGACACGGGTGTTTATACCAAAACACGAAACATAACGTTAAGTATGAACACAAACACAACAATAAATGACAACAAATGCAAACTTGCACACCAAAACACAATATGAAATGTAAAATATGGACAGAAACCCAACAAAACATGACAGCATAAAGGCATTAAAAGAACTGTTCCATGAAAACATAATATGATATGTTAAATATGAACACAAACACAACAAAGTATGAAATCAAATGTGAACTTTGACATCAAAACATAACACGACACATAAAATATGAACACAAATACAACAATACATGACAACATAATGATATGAACTATGAAAACATAACAAGATACATTCAACATGAACAATAACACAACAAAGTATGAAACCAAAAGTGAACTGTTACATGAAAACTTAATATGATATGTTAAATATGAACATAAATGCAACAAAGTTGAAAAATAAATCTAAACTTATATATTAAAACACAACATGACACATAAAACATGAACATTATTACAACAAATTATGAAAACAAATCTGAACTTTACGCTAAAGACAATATGAAACGATAAATATAATACAAATACAACAAAGTTCGAAAATAAATCAAAACTTTGACATCAAAACATAATACCAAACATTGAAACATCAACATTCAACGACACAAAACATACAAACATATAAACTTTGATATGAATGTTAACAACAAGTGGACGACGAAATAAACATTAAGTGACACAAAATATGAAAACTAATTGATATTACAGACAATGTGAACATTAATTAGAAGCATTAATAGTAAAAGATCAACAGTAAATGATACAACATATATATGTGAACACAAAATACGAACTGATTGGACATTGAAAACAGAAATATTGAACAAACATACAAACATTGACATGAATGTTTAAACCAAAATACGAAATACAACGTTAAGTATGAAGACAAACACAACAATAAATGACAACAAATGCAAACTTGAACACCAAAACACAATATGAAATGTAAAATATGAACACAAAGACAACAAATTATGAAAATAAATGTGAACTATTACATGAAAACATAACAAGATACATTAAACATGAACAATAACACAACAAAACATCATACCTTAACCATATTCATTTGATCTGTTACATGAAAACTTAATATGATATGTTAAATATGAACATAAATGCAACAAACTTGAAAAATAAATCTAAACTTATATATGAAAACAAAACATGACACATTAAACATGAACATTATTACAACAAATTGTGAAAAGAAATGCAAACTTGTACATGAAAATACAAACTGAAACGTTAAATATCAGGATTTGGTGACGCAAAACATTAAACATATCGATGTTTATGAAGACTTTAACACAAAAACACAATATGAAATGTAAAATACGAACGTAATTACAACCAAATATAAAAACAAATGCAAACTTGAAATGAAAACGTAAGATGAACTGTTAAATATGAACACAAATACAACAAACGCGAAAACTTATTGACATTAATGGAAACAAAACTTAAATAAACCATTAAATATTTGTTAAGAATGACACAATCACACCAAAATATTTAAACAAATTGATAATGAAGACAATATGAACAATAAATACCAGTATAAATGATATAAAATCAACATTAAGTGAAACATTAGTAGTTAGTTTAAAGTATCTGAATGGTAAAATGGCGATTTCATGGTATTATGTTAGTAAAAATGGTGATTTTAATCTGTGATTGTGATAGTTTAGCGGCGGTGGCGGTGTTGGTGGAATAAAAGTCTATGGCAGCGGCGGCAGCAGCAATTATACCTGGTATATGGCGCAGCAGCAGCAGCAGACAGACCTTAGTATTGACGAGAAGCAGCAGCAGCAGCAGCCATTATGCCTTACATATGGCGCTGCAGCAGCAGCAGCAAAAACCTGTAAAAAAGGCCAATTAAGACAACAAAACTGCGATAAATTCATCGAAAATACGATAAAACTTAATACAATTACATCAAAACTTGACAACTAAACGATATTAATATAATCAAAAATGAAATGTAGCATCAATTGTTTGTGACAAACGCAACAAAAAACAAGAAAACATCGAGATAAAATGAAATCACGTAAAATCTCGTACTGAACGAGACTGCTTAAAGGTAACAGAGATCATGTTGACAGTGTGACTAACCGATTAAGAAGTATGAAGGTATTGATATATGATATGAACCTTATACCAATAGTTCGGATTAAGACCGATCTAGGGCCGAATTAAGGCCGATCTTTGATTTCTAAGGACCGATATTTCCATAACAGTACATGACAGCACTGTAACACCTATTCCAATCGCTTTAGAAGTATGAAGATACCCCGAATCCATATATGATAGGTCTTTAGTACTAAAAATATTGATTAAGGCCGATCTAGGGCCGACTTAGGACCGATCTCAAATTTAAAGGCCGATATCATCAAAATAGTACACGACAGCGCTACAACACCAACGCTAATCGCTTTAGAACTATAAAGATACCCCGAATCCATATATGATATGACTATAGTACGAATAGCATTGATTAAGGCCGATCTAGGGCCGACTGGGGCCGATCTTTGATTTTAAGCGACCGATTACTTCATAACAGTACGTTTTAGCACTTAACTACCTTGACTAATCGTTTTAGAAGCCTAAACATACATCGAATCCATATATGATATGCCTATAGAAGAACTATTTCAAATTAAGGCCGAATTAGGGCCGTTTAGGGCCGATATCTCGTTAACACTCGTAGCTAGAGCTTCGAAACCTACACCAATCGATTCAGCGACCCTGGTTTACCCTAGCATGACATCACAAAGGAAGAAAATACGCAAACAATACTCAATAATTAAGGGTTCTCCAAGTAGTATATGGGGACGAGTTCGGGTTTTCCCGTTCTAAAAATAGATTTTAAGGAAATCTCCACTTTTTCTTGCGCATGCGCAAGGTAATTAACATCCGGTCACGTGACTTCCGATTCCGGTTTCCGGTCACGTGACCAGTTCGGTCTACGGCACTTCCGGTGACGTCACTTCCGGCTCCACCTCGTTCCACCTCCTCAAATGCTAACCGAACTGTCCCCATATACTACTTGGAGAACCCTTAATTATTGAGTATTGTTTGCGTATTTTCTTCCTTTGTGATGTCATGCTAGGGTAAACCAGGGTCGCTGAATCGATTGGTGTAGGTTTCGAAGCTCTAGCTACGAGTGTTAACGAGATATCGGCCCTAAACGGCCCTAATTCGGCCTTAATTTGAAATCGTTCTTCTATAGGCATATCATATATGGATTCGATGTATGTGTAGGCTTCTAAAACGATTAGTCAAGGTAGTTAAGCGCTAAAACGTACTGTTATGAAGTAATCGGTCGCTACAAATCAAAGATCGGCTTCAGTCGGCCCTAGATCGGCCTTAATCAATACTATTCGTACTATAGTCATATCATATATGGATTCGGGGTATCTTTATAGTTCTAAAGCGATTAGCGTTGGTGTTGTAGCGCTGTCGTGTACTATTTTGATGATATCGGCCTTTAAATTTGAGATCGGTCCTAAGTCGGCCCTAGATCGGCCTTAATCAATATTTTTAGTACTAAAGACCTATCATATATGGATTCGGGGTATCTTCATACTTCTAAAGCGATTGGAATAGGTGTTACAGTGCTGTCATGTACTGTTATGGAAATATCGGTCCTTAGAAATCAAAGATCGGCCTTAATTCGGCCCTAGATCGGTCTTAATCCGAACTATTGGTATAAGGTTCATATCATATATCAATACCTTCATACTTCTTAATCGGTTAGTCACACTGTCAACGTGATCTCTGTTACCTTTAAGCAGTCTCGTTCAGTACGAGATTTTACGTGATTTCATTTTATCTCGATGTTTTCTTGTTTTTTGTTGCGTTTGTCACAAACAATTGATGCTACATTTCATTTTTGATTATATTAATATCGTTTAGTTGTCAAGTTTTGATGTAATTGTATTAAGTTTTATCGTATTTTCGATGAATTTATCGCAGTTTTGTTGTCTTTATTGGCCTTTTTTACAGGTTTTTGCTGCTGCTGCTGCTGCTGCTTCTCGTCAATACTGAGGTCTGTCTGCTGCTGCAGCTGCTGCTGCGCCATATACCAGGGTATAATTGCTGCTGCCGCCGCCTCCATAGACTTTTCTTCCACCAACACCGCCACCGCCGCTAAGCTATCACAATCACAGATTAAAATCACCATTTTTACTAACATAATACCATGAAATCGCCATTTTTACCATCCAGATACTTTAAACTAACAACTAATGTTTCAGTTAATATTGATTTTATATCATTTATACTGGTATTTATTGTTCATATTGTCTTCATTATCGATTTGTTTAAATATTTTGGTGTGATTGTGTCATTCTTAACAAATATTTAATGGCTTATTTAAGTTTTGTTTCCATTAATGTCAATAAGTTTTCGCGTTTGTTGTATTTGTGTTCATATTTAACGTTTCATCTTACGTTTTCATTTCAAGTTTGCATTTGTTTTTATATTTTGTTGTAATAAAGTTCGTATTTTACATTTCATATTGTGTTTTTGTGTTAAAGTCTTCATAAACATCGATATGTTTAATGTTTTGCGTCACCAAATCCTGATATTTAACGTTTCAGTTTGTATTTTCATGTACAAGTTTGCATTTCTTTTCACAATTTGTTGTAATAATGTTCATGTTTAATGTGTCATGTTTTGTTTTCATATATAAGTTTAGATTTATTTTTCAAGTTTGTTGCATTTATGTTCATATTTAACATATCATATTAAGTTTTCATGTAACAGATCAAATGAATATGGTTAAGGTATGATGTTATGTTGTGTTATTGTTCATGTTTAATGTACCTTGTTATGCTTTCATGTAATAGTTCACATTTATTTTCATAATTTGTTGTCTTTGTGTTCATATTTTACATTTCATATTGTGTTTTGGTGTTCAAGTTTGCATTTGTTGTCATTTATTGTTGTGTTTGTCTTCATACTTAACGTTGTATTTCGTATTTTGGTTTAAACATTCATGTCAATGTTTGTATGTTTGTTCAATATTTCTGTTTTCAATGTCCAATCAGTTCGTATTTGGTGTTCACATATATATGTTGTATCATTTACTGTTGATCTTTTACTATTAATGCTTCTAATTGTTGTTCACATTGTCTGTAATATCAATTAGTTTTCATATTTTGTGTCACTTAATGTTTATTTCGTCGTCCACTTGTTGTTAACATTCATATCAAAGTTTATATGTTTGTATGTTTTGTGTCGTTGAATGTTGATGTTTCAATGTTTGGTATTATGTTTTGATGTCAAAGTTTTGATTTATTTTCGAACTTTGTTGTATTTGTATTATATTTATCCTTTCATGTTGTCTTTAGCGTAAAGTTCAGATTTGTTTTCATAATTTGTTGTAATAATGTTCATGTTTTATGTGTCATGTTGTGTTTTCATATATAAGTTTAGATTTATTTTTCAACTTTGTTGCATTTATGTTCATATTTAACATATCATATTAAGTTTTCATGTAATAGTTCACTTTTGGTTTCATACTTTGTTGTGTTATTGTTCATGTTTAATGTATCTTGTTATGTTTTCACAGTTCATATCATTATGTTGTCATGTATTGTTGTATTTGTGTTCATATTTTATGTGTCGTGTTATGTTTTGATGTCAAAGTTCACATTTGATTTCATACTTTGTTGTGTTTGTGTTCATATTTAACATATCATATTACGTTTTCATGGAACAGTTCTTTTAATGTCTTTATGCTGTCATGTTTTGTTGGGTTTCTGTCCATATTTTACATTTCATATTGTGTTTTGGTGTGCAAGTTTGCATTTGTTGTCATTTATTGTTGTGTTTGTGTTCATACTTAACGTTATGTTTCGTGTTTTGGTATAAACATCCGTGTCAATGTTTGCATGTTTACATATCTTTGTGGTTTAATTTTCATATTTGGACATTTCTGCTAGTATTTGGTGTTCTCATCAGAGTGTTTTCATACTTCATATTCATGTTTAAACATTAATGCTAGTATCTTTGTTCATATCTCATGTTACATGTTGCGTTTTGATGTTCAAGTTATTATGAATGTGGTTAATCTATAATGTTTTGTATCATTTGATCTTGATATTTTAAGTTTCGTCTTTTGTTTTTGTGTAAATATTCATATCAATGACTATATGTTGTCATAATGTCTGTCAATTCATTTGAGATTTCAAGTTATGTTTCAGTTTTCTCATTAAAGTTCATATGAATGTCGTTTATTTTTCATATTTCAATATTTCTTATTATATTTTTGTTCATATCAGTGTTAATGTTCATATGTTTTACATCACTTTATAGTCATACTTAGCGTTAGGTGTATGATTTGGTGTTCATATTCGTATGTTGTATTATGTAATGTTGATGTTTCAATGTTTCTGTTCGTATTTGGTGTTTGCATTCATTTGTTGTATCATTTAATGTCGATCTTTAACTATTTATGCTTGTATGTATTGTTCATTTTATCGTCAGTATCTATTTGTTTTCATATGTTGTATCACTTCGTGTTGATCTTTTACCATTATACTTGTTTTTATCGTTCATATTATCCTCAATAGCAATTAGTTTTCATATTTTGTATTACTTCAGGTTAATCTTTTAACATTTATGTTTATATTTGTAGATCATATTGTATTCAGTATCGATTTGCTTTGATAGTATCACTTAATGTTTCGTCCTCCATTTGTTATTATATCAAAGTTAATATGTCTATATATTTACGTTCATCGTTATGTTTAAGTTTTGTTTCAGCTCTTAGACATAGTTGACGTATCATGTTATGTTTTCATATAACAGTTCATATCGATGTCATTATGTTGTCATGTTATGTTGTGTTTGTGATGTTAAGTTGTAGTGTTTTGTTATGTTTGTGTTCATATTGATTCAATATCAATTTGTGTTGATAGTTTGTATCACTTTATGTTAATGCTTTAACATTTATGCTTGTATTTTGTGTTCACATTCATAGGTTTTCATAGTTTGGGTCAATTCATTGTCATAGCTGACGTAATGTTTATATTTTTTGGTTCACATTCGTGTTAATGTTCATAGGTTTAGATGTTTTATATCAGTTTATAGTCTTAGTTAGCTGTATTCTTATGTTTTTGTGTTCATTTTGTCGTCCGTATCTATTTGTTTTCATAGTTTGGGTAAATCTATTGTCATAGCTCACTTTATGTTTCCGCTTTTAGTGATTCATTTCACGTTTTCATATTTTGATATCTATTTGTCTTCACTTAGTGTTTCGTGTTCCACTTAACATTCATATCTTAATATGCCTATATATTTATGTTCATAGTCATGACTGGTCTTATGTTCATATCATGATATTGTTGTTTTGTGTCAGTTCATAGTTGACGTTATTTCTTTGTTTAGCTTACATTAATGTTGTTAAGTTGTCATGTTCTGTTTTGTTTGTGTTCAATTTCATGTTGTATCACTTCATATTTATCCTTATGTTTGTATTTGTAGTTCATATTGTTTCAATATCTATTTGTGTTCATAGTTTATGTCAGATGATAGTCATAGTTGACGTTATGCTTCCGCTTTTAGGTATTTCATTTCACATTAGTTTTCATATTATCTTCAGTATCAATTTGTTTTCATAGTATCACTTGATGTTTATTTCCATTTGTTGTTAACATTCATATCAAAGTGCTTCCATATTGTTTTCTTCATTCATGGGTCATGGATAAATTTATGTTCATATCAATATCATTGATGATTTGTGTCAGTTCATAGTTGACGTTTCATTATGTGTTTTCAATGAATTATGATATCAGTATGGTTAGGGTAACATTCATGATTAGAATCGTTCCAGAATATACAAAGGTTAGAGATTGTGTTAGCATTAGTTACAGTTAGGATTAAGGGTTTATAAGGTTTATCATTATATACATAAGGGTTAGGGTTATATACATAAGGGTTAGGGTTATATACATAGGGTTAAGGTGATTCTTACAACAGAAAAGTTAGGGTCAGTACGAAAATAAGTGTAAGGTTAAAGGTTAGGGTTACGGTTAGAATAAAAAAAGGAGAGAACTCTAATAATTATGTTAGAATAACATTCGAAAAAAAATGAATATAGAGTTGTCATAGCAACTTAGGATTAGAGTTAGAAGTTGGATAAAAGGGATAACATGAGAATATTAAAATAATATTCGAAAAAAATAAATGAATAAGGAGTTGTCATAAGAACTTGGGTTAGTGTTAAGGTTTGGGTTAGGCAGATAACTTCAATACAGAATATTTGAATAATATTCGAAAAAATAAATTAATGTAGAGTTGTCATAGCAACTAAAAATAGAGATATCTACAATGGTTTGAGAATATTAGAATAACATTCCAAAATAAAATAATGAATATAGAAATGTCATAAAAGCTTAGGTTAGATTTAGAGGTTGGATAAAAGGGGGTTATTGAGAATATTAGAATAACAATAGAAAAGGGAAGTAACTATGGAGGTATAGAAATAAAAAAAACATGATTAGGGTTAGTCGTGAACAAAGACAACAAAATCAGAAAACGAATGTATAAGAATTGTTAGAACACAACATAATGCATACAGAAAGTAAGACGATTAGGGTTCAGGATAAAGGTTAGGATTAGTGTAAGTATAAAGCGTAAATTAAAGTCAGGTCACTGGGTAAGAGAGACAAGCACAAATAAAAAAGTTAGGGTTGGGGTAAAAGAACACAAAATAAAAGCTTGAGTTAAAGTTGGAGTTGAATAGTGTAAGTCATAACATATCTGAACAAAGACATTACTGCTTATCTAACAACACAACAGCAAACGGTTAAGATCTAAGGTTAATGTTAAGGTCTTAAAAATAGAGTATGAATTACGGTTGGTTAGGGTCTAAGGTTTTGATTATGGTTAAGCACCAGTATCTATCTCATTTGCATATCTAATTTGAATTTTTGACTTAAGGCGAGACCCAAGCTTCAATAATAAAAGCATCTTACATGGCGAAACCAAAACAAAGGCGACACATGTGGCAAGGCCAAACTCGACAAATCCGAAGCCATAGAATATACGATTAAAACAATAGCTACTCGACAAATCCGAAGTGTTAGAATATAGTATTAGCTCCTCGACAAATCCGATGCCATATAATATACTATTAAAACAATAGCTCCTCGACTAATCCAAAGTCCTAGAATAAAGTATTTGCTCCTCGACAAATCCGAAGCCATCGAATAATACTATTAAAACAATAGCTCCTCGACAAATCCGAAGCCATAGAATAGTACTATTAGAACAATAGCTCCTCGATAAATCCGAAGCCATCGAATAATACTATTAAAACAATAGCTCCTCGACCAATCCGAAGCCATCGAATATACTATTAAAACAATAGCTCCTCGACAAATCCGAAGCCATAGAATATACTATTAGACCAACAGCTCCTCGACCAATCCGAAGCCATACAATATAGTATTAGCTCCTCGACAAATGCAAGCCATACAATATACTATAAGAACAATAGCTTCTCGACAAATCCGAAGCCATAGAATATATTATTAGAACAATAGCTCCTCGACGAATCCGAAGCCATAGAATATACTATTACAACAATAGCTCCTCGACAGATCCGAAGCCATGGAATAATAGTACATAAGCACCTGAATAAGCGAGACCAAAGCTAAAGGCAAGACACATATGGCGAAGCCAAAGGTCAACACTAATAGTACATCAGCTCCTCGACAAATACAAAGGTATTAATATAGTATTAATACAGTGTCTCCTCGACCAGCTTCTCGACAAATCCGAACTGAACGGTACTTATATACTACTCACATCACGCGTGGTGTGCTATTATTTTTTCGACGTTTCTTTATTGTCAGATAAGTCATATATTGTATTTAATTTGTAAAATAATTATTTTTGTCTGATTAAAAAGTTAATTTGAGCCAATTTTGTTTTATCATTGCTGACTTAAATTTACAATAATCTATTGGTCGTGTCTGCCACATAACAGAAATTGGGGGCTATCGTTCGGATCCTCGAAATTGTTTAAAAAGAAATTATTATATTCTTGTTAAATAGATTTTTTTTTTTAAAGTCGGCAAAAAATCTTTACAAGATGTCATTTGATCCAGAACAAAACATGTCTACGTGTCAGGTGGATAATTTTGAGAAGCTAAAAAAGGATGAGTTGATTATTTTAGGAAAACATTTAAAATTAAACGTAAGATCAGGAATGAGAAAATTAGAAATTCAAAATGTGATTGCAAATTATTTGGTTAAAGAAGATACTTTTGATCAATCTGTTTTGGAGTCTTTTGGCATTCAAACACCTGATTTGGGAATTAAAAAATAGAAATTCAGAAAGAATTAGAAATTAGAAAATTGGAATTAAAAAGAACTGGTACCTGAAGCATACCGCCAAAAATTTAGGAATGCAGACAAACAGAGTGACCAAACCTATGTAGAGTTTGCTAGAACAAAAGAGCAACTATTTGATCGTTGGTGTTCATCAAAGAAAATAAATAACAATCATGAGAAATTAGGTCAGCTAGTTTTAATTGAAGAATTTAAAAGATGTATTAGTACTGACATTAAAACTTTTATTGATGAACAAAGAGCTGAAACTCTGGAAATTGCTGCTCGTTTAGCTGATGATTTTTCACTTACACATAAAACACAATTTTTTAATAAAACACAGAAATTTTTCAGAAATAACAATTCCACAAGTTTTTCACCCAAACCTTCAAATGATGTAAATAGTAGACAACGTCCAGTAAATAGCTCGTCCAAGTCCTATCCTCCCTCACAGTCACAGAGACCATTTAAATCGATTTCTTGTAATTATTGTAAGAAGGAAGGCCATTTGATGTCTGACTGTTATAGGTTTAAGCAAAGGAAGGAAAGTGAAGTTAAACCCACTGGTTTTGTTGAGTCGTCATAATGTTTGCCTCATTTTGGTACAGATGTGAAGGTGAAGTCTGTTTCTGATCATGTTGGTAAGGTCGAGGTCAAATCCACATCTAGTTCCATTATGGAGATTTTTTAACCATTTATTAGTGATGGTTTTGTGTCGCTTTCGAGTGATTTTTTTAATTCTACCTGTATTCGAATTGTAAGAGATACTGGAGCCTCTCAGTCTTTTTTGTTGGCGAAGACCCTGCCGTTTGATGATATTTCTAGTACTGGTAGAAATGTTCTTATTAAAGGGGTAGATTCTAGTGGTTATACTGCTATTCATATCCATAATGTTTATTTGTCTTCGGATATAGTTTCTGGACCTGTGACCTTAGGTATCAAGTCATCATTTCCCTTTGAAGGTGTTCAACTTCTTTTTGGTAATGATTTAGCTGGGGATAAAGTTCAAAGAAATCCTATTGTGACAGGACCAAGTTCCTGATTCTGCTGAACAGGAGTTTTCTGAGTTGTATCCTGCAGTTACTCATGCTATGAAAAAGAAATGTGTGGAAGCTCAGAAAGATAATGAAAATAGCACTGATGACTTGATTTGTCGGATACATTTATGAGTCAGCTTAGTGATGTTGGTGTCAAAAAAAGCAAGCCCTTGGAGTTATCCGATAGTTCATTGGTTCAAGGTGATGGTTTTTCTTATGTCTACGTTTAGCGGTGAGCAACGTAAAGACCCTGAAATTTCATGTCTTTTCAACAGGGCTGTTGATGAAAGTGAGTCTTTGCAAGAATCTGTAACTTATTTTACCAAAATGGTATTCTAATGCGTAAATGGAGACCTTCTAATGTATCTGCTGATGCAGAATGGGCAGTAAAGTATCAGACTGTAGTACCAAAGGTGTATAGAGCTGAGATATTAAACATGGCCCATGATACTCCCTTGTCAGGACACTCAGGTATTAATAAGACTTACAACAAAATTTTAAATTATTTTTATTGGCCTAATCTTAGAAAAGATGTCTCCAATTACTGCAAGTCTTGTCATACATGTCAATTAGTAGGGAAACCAAACCAAGTTATTCCCAAAGCACCTCTTCAGCCGATACCTGCCTTTGAGGAGCCTTTTAGTAGAATATTAATAGATTGTGTAGATCCACTACCAAAAACTAAATCTGGTAATCAGTACATGTTAACTATCATGTGTGCATCCACAAGATTTCCTGAAGCTATTCCTTTCAGAAATATAAAGACTAAGACCATAGTTAGGGCTTTAACTAAATTTTTCACTTTGTTTGGCCTACCTAAATCTATTCAATCAGATCAAGGTTCACACTTTATGTCAGGTATATTCCAGCAAGTAATGTATGAATTAGGCATTAAACAGTATAGATCATCTGCATATCACCCTGAAAGTCAAGGCGCCTTAGAGCGATTTTATCAAACTTTAAAAAAAGATGATGCGGACCTATTGTTTTGACACAGAGAAAGATTGGGATGAAGGAATTTCTTTTCTTTTATTTGCTGTAAGAGAAGCAGTCCAGGAGTCATTAGGTTTTAGTCCCTTTGAATTAGTTTTGGACATACAGTTAGGGGTCCACTCAAACTTTTAAATGAGAAAATTTTATCTGATGAAAAAAACCACTTAAATCTCCTTGATTATGTTTCAGATTTTCGCACTAAACTTGTAAAAGCTTGTGAACTAGCTAATAAAAATCCTAAGAATCTATGAAAGCCAAGTATGACCAAAATTCTGTAAAACGTAATTTTGATCCTGGTTATTAAGTACTTGTATTACTTCCTGTTCCTGGAAAGCCACTTGAAGCCAGATATTTTGGTTCTTATATTTTTGAAAAGAAAATCAGTGATTTAAATTATATTATTATAACACCTGACAGACGTAGACATAAAAGGCTATGTCATGATAATATGATAAAACCTTATACAGATAAAAATAGCACAAATATTGTACATTCTGTAAACAGTATATACTTAGTGTTGACCCTGACAATTCTGAAAATGGCTTTTGTGAAAAGATTGGTTCGCCATCTATCACACCGAAGCTGGAAAATTCACAGATTCTACATGATTTGGATTCGAAACTTCAACATTTACCAACGATTCAAAAGGAACAGTAAAAGCAGTTACTCCATGATTTTGAATATTTATTTCCGGACATTCCGACACGAACTGATAAAATATTTCATGATGTTGATGTTGGTGATTCAGTACCGATAAAACAGCATCCATATCGACTGAATCCGATCAAACAAAAGTACCTGCATGATGAAATTCAGTATTTGTTAAAAATGACTTTATTGAACCGAACAAAAGCAATTGGAGCTCGCCTTGTATTCTAGTACCAAAACCTGACGGAACTTATCGTATGTGTACGGACTATAGAAAATTAAATAGTGTTACAAAAACGGACTCGTTTCCAATTCCGCGCATTGATGACTGCATTGATAAAATTGGAAATGCTAAATACATAACAAAAATTGACTTATTGAAAGGATTTTATCAAGTTCCTCTGACAGAGCGTGCAAAAGAACTTTCCGCTTTTGTTACACCGGATGGACTATTCCAATACAAAGTGATGGCTTTTGGCATGTAAAAATTCGCCGGCAACTTTTCAGCGTCTCATCAACAGTGTTTTTTTTTTCTGGAATTGACGGTTGTGAAGCATACATTGATGACATTCTTATATTTATATATATATATATATATATGACACTTGGGAAGAACATCTTCAGATACTCTGAACGTTTTTTGAACGTTTGAGCAGTGCTATGTTAACAGTCAACCTCTCCGAGAGTGAATATGGATGTGATTATGTAAATTATTTAGGACATGTTGTAGGTCAGGGTCAGGTAAAACCAATTGATGCTAAAATTAGTGCTATTTCTAGTTTTCCTAAACCTGATAATAGGAAACAATTGATGCGTTTTCTTGGAATGGCTGGCTATTATAGAGAAATTTTGTCAACACTTCTTTTCAATTAGTGAGCCTTTGACTAAACTTTTGAGAAAAAAATGTAAAGTTCATTTGGTCTTAAAGTTGTGATACAGGATTTGAAGAACTAAAAGCCTACCTAGAAAGTGCGCCAGTTTTAGCAACACCTAATTTTGATTGTCACTTTAAATTAGCAGTAGATGCAAGTGATGTTGCTGCTGGCGGTGTTTTATTACAAGAAGGTATAGATGGTATAGACCATCCTATTTGTTATTTTTCTAGAAATTTAATAAGCCCCAGAGAAATTACTCCACCATTGAAAAAGAATGTTTGTCTCTGATTTTGGCTTTACAACATTTTGAAATCTATGTTACAGCTTCAATTCAGCCTATCATTGTATATACTGATCATAACTCTTAAATTTATTCATAAAATGAAGGATAAAAATCAAAGAGTTTTGAGGCGGAGTTTGACTTTACAAGGTTTTTATCTAGACATAAGACATATTAAAGGAAAAGATAATGTTATTGCAGACGCATTGTCAAGAGTTTGATAAATTTCATAATCCCTCATTGTTTATTTTAAATGTTTTTCATTGCATTCAAACATTTTCTTTTAGGGGGAGGTGTTATAGGTAATTAAATATTGTAAACATTCTATAATGCATTGTATTGATTGTTTTTATTTTGTACGGCCTTAATATTATGTAATTTGTTTGGCCTAGTTATGTAACTTGGTAACAATAATAAATGGTCAAGGTTATTACACCTACGAACATATAGAAATTTCTAGAATTTAAATTTAGTTTTTAACACATGGAAATTTCTGGGAGTTTTTTTTACATAATGATTTTAGTCATGTGATTATTAGTTGATATGGAATGTTCTAGTCATATCTTGTGAACGATTTTTCTGGAAAGAATAAATGTATATAAATAAGGTAGCAGAAAAGGGTTCAGTCAGTCAGTTTAATAAGTTTATACAGGATTAATTGGTTTGTACAGGATTATTACGCACTTCTTTTATATTGAAAAACGACATCAGTTATTACGAATATATTATCAACTATTTGGTGAGGATTATAAGGAATATTCTATTGGACATTTATTGGTGGAATTAAGTGAAATATTAATTTGGATTATTACTTGGACTTCATTATTGTCAGATAAGTCATATATTGTATTTAACTTGTAAAATAATTATTTTTTGTCTGCTTAAATTATTAATTTGAGCCAATTTTGTTTTATCATTGCTGATTTCAATTTACAATAATTTATTGGTCGTTTCTGCCACATAACACTGGTACATGTAGTAAGCATAATCTCTATAAAAAACACACACACACAAACTTTTGAGATGGTGTTTTGCTTATTAACTTCAATTGACGTTTATTGACTCAGTAAATCGTACTAAGGAGGTGCAAGAGTGGTTCATTTACAGGCTAACAATCTTAATTTTCCCTGACACAATAAATGGTACAAAACAGTTATCAACTGATTTATTTCACCAAAAACATTTAACAATTAGCTGAAATGCCTAAATCACATTAATGTTAAAGGTCTTACCCCCTTTTATAAGCTATATAACATAGCACATGATTGATATGTGGATAAAATTAATTTATTAGAAAAAAAATTTCTCCTTGCTTTTAGCAGATCGAATGTCACGAGGGGATGCTTGGGAGACACAATATATGTACCACACACTGTTTCTAGGTGTAGAACTATAGGCGAGATTTAATCTAGAAATAGGGAATGGTGTTATTTTTTTCTTCTTTTTTGTGTCTTCTGAAAAAAATGCACCATATGTAACATCGAGATGTCACGCTAGCTTGGAAAGTGAACCTATTTCCAAAAGACATATTATCACGATTAAACTCTACAGAAAAATTTTCTGAAGAATGTGTTTCCACAAGGACAGAGGTACACACTGAGAGATCACGACGAAGAAATTCCATTATCTATGACACACTTTGCTCAGCTGCAGTACTTTATGAATTTCTTTGACACTACACCAAAATACTTATAAACATTTGACTTCAGAAATTCTTGTATATTTTCTACATACCTGGACAAAGTCACAACAGGATTCGGTATAGAACACACAAAATCTCAAATTTGCAACATATCCACTACCAACATCTATTTTCCAAATTTTTCGTAAATTATCTGTGTATCGTAATGGGAACCCAGGGGACAAAATTGTTTGAACCAGTGATCTGTCATCTTCTGCAAACAGATATCAACTGAGTAATTAAATAACTATATACCGAAGTTAATGTGAATTAATTTTCTGCATATGCGCATTTCGACAACCTTTGTCTCTTCAGTGCAGATAAAATCTAAACGTAATTAAAATGATTATTCACAATTATAGTGTTTCTAATTTTACACAAGGGCACCATCAGTCCAATGTTAGATAGGTTTAATGAACAAAATAATTTATACTATAAAATGTTCCATATTAAATACAAAATATTAGAGTATCTCCCTAGAACATAACTCTATCCTTTTTCGATTATTGTTTTCACTTTCCTTCTAATTCTTTTTAGGTATTAAGACCTCGAGCAAAACTGTTAAAACATTGATGTGAATTTTTCTTTTCAAAATATTTTTGAAAATAAAGAGTATCTCACACAACGTCTTATGGATATTATTTGAGAAGATTGTAGAGAAGAAAAAAGTGAAGGTCAAAGAGCTATATAATCCGGAAAATAGTATTTCTATTAAGCTGTAGTTAATGTTTTCAATATTATGGCAATGAGAGACATATTACAGTGTATGGACCGGGTTATCATCCAATAGTTGTATATGGTCAAAATCGAAGATAAGGTCTCTATAGAATACGCAATTTCCAGTTGTTCAAATCAGGTCAGTTCTCTGGTGTTAGAATGAACTGACCTTGAGGTGAAACGAAGTAAGACGCATTAAATCCTGCTTTGCATATGCTTTGACAATTAAAAGTTATCCTCGATTTTATGAAGGAAGAGCATTGCATTTATTACCTACGTAAACGGTATACAAACTTCATGACTGGTTTCATAAACCTTGCAACAAAATGCATTTAGATTATGATTTTTGTTTATAATCAATATATTATTAATACTTCCGGTTGAGAGGGGAACATCATATGATGTTCCATGGGTGAAACAACACTATTGTTTCACTTTGGTCGTGAATTTTTTCGTTAGATTGTGTTATATGAAATATATCATTTAAGATAGTCTACAAATACTGCCTGCAATTGAGGTTGGTATGCTAGATTACCACACGAAGGAAGTTTATCACCCGAGACGTTAGTCGAGTGTGATATTCTATTCTGAGTGTAGTAATTTAGTATGTCGTCCAAAATTAAAGGCAGAATTTGTTATATTATACTGAACATATTGAATGTTTTACTACTTCAAGTTACGTCAATGACGTCACTTTACAATTAGAGCTTGCGGTATACTGGACATAAAGATGCTATACTCAATATACAGTATTTATTACTCACTTTTACAGTCATGATCTGAAATGAAATGCAAAAAGAATAAAAAAAATATCAGTTATCATATTTTTAGAGGAACTGCGTTTTTTTGTTTTTGTTTGTTTTTTTTTTTTTTTTTTAATTTTTAATGAAGTTTATAAAAAAATCTTTAGGTATTCTGCAGTTATATAGTACAAAATACGAAAGTAACAAAAAAAATTATTTCTGCATATAGCTATTTGGACAAGTTATGTGTCTAGTAATATGAATAAACGGGTAAAATAACTGGAGATCTTTATATTCAACAGATATTGAGTAATACATGGTAAAACCAAGCAATGGAACAATGCTTTTTTGTTGTTCTTTATCTTGTAGTCACAATTACGCCTTCAACATTAACCTTTGTTCATACCTCATAGAAAGTTCAAGACGGCCCCTAGGGCCGGTATGAGTGGAATTTATAGCTGAATGTCGGGCAATGCTACATCCACGCATCATGAGCCATGAATGCCAGATCGTCAACAAACATTAAATAAACTGGTAAAGTGTGCTTACAACTGCTGTAATCAACACTTCATTTTGAAATAAAATGAAATAGGTAAGAACTGACAAAAAGATGTTCCTTTTACACCCCCCCCCTTTTTTTTCATTCTCACCTCATATTTATTTCATATAATCTCTTTCGTTAAAGTAAATATAAGTTACTTATTATGGTGATTTTTACTGTCCCCATTTAGATTCGAGAAAGGAAACATTTAAAAATAACAAAATACCGAAGTTGCTGTTAATTTGGATTCTGTATTTGCGCATTTCGACAACCTATGTCTCTTCAATGCAGATAAAATCAAAACAAATCAGAACATTTGGAAATCCATATTCCGAATAGATACTCCTTAGTTTTGAACAAAATTTTGTAAGATTTAGATATTGCAACTTTCCTGATAAAATCGGTTTTCGGGCCAGCACCGAAGTACTGGCTATTTATTGCTTTGCCTTCTTTGATATTACTGGTTACCAAATGGCGGGTAATTTTCGCGAAGTTCTAATTTTCGCTTTATTCGCGATGTTTATGGAAGCGCGAAAATAACAACTCGCGTAATTTAAGTCAGTACATCTTCATATTTTACGAAATGTTATGGAGTAAATGAACATGAGACCATAAGACATATGTTAACTCCAACTGCAATGATTTTAATGAGCTGTATGGCCATTTTGGAAATTTATTCCTCATCAGCAACACTAGAACCCAAACAAAGGAAATCCATAATTTCAAAAAATGTTTAAAATGCATAAAACCAAACGAAATCCGAATAATCAGTAATATCAAATATAGCTAAGGACAAAACTACGATAGAGGGAGTTAATCCTTCGGTTTAAAAAATTTACATAAATTTAGATAATAGTAATTGAAAAAAGTGTACACATGAAATATTATCTCATGTACAAGTACACCACCATCTAAGAAAAATAAAGAGCATAAATCTCTACCACGGGGAATTGTTTTACCAACTCCACACTGCAATTAAAGACAAACTCTTGTATTATATATTTAACGAAAGGATATGGAGTAAATGAACATGAGACCATTAGACATATATGTAAACTCAAACTGCAATAATTTAAATGAGCTGTATGGCCATTTCGGAAATTTATTCCTCATCAGCAGCACTAGAACCCAAACAAAGGAAATCCAACATTTCCAAATCCGAATAATCAGTAATATCAAATAGAGCTAAGGACAAAACTACGATGGAGGGAGGGCTTTTCCTTTACACAGTTTTACATTCGTGAAAATTGATAACCGCTAAAATTAAATACCAATCTTTGGGGAACGAATCGCGAAATTTGGCAACCACGAAAATTACCCACTATACGGTATTCAGATTTCGTTGTTTTATGCATTTTAAACATTTTTGAAATTATGAATTTCCTGTGTTTGGACTCTAGTGCTGCTGATGACGAAATAATTTCCGAAATGGCCATACAGCTCATTAAAATTATTGCAGTTGGAGTTAACATATATTTATGGTCTCATGTTCATTTACTTCTATCCTTTCGTAAAATATTGTTTATTTTATATTAAAATTATTGCTTTTCTACACATAAAATTGATTTCTTTTTCTTATTTACTTTCCTTCTTTTATTTGTATTTTTCTTAAAACTTATTAATTATTATTGATGATCTTTTTGCTACAAGCAATTATCAACAATAAACATTAATTATATCCTCTAGTTATGGTGCCATACATGTTTTAGGTATTTTAATGACATAATGTATACGTTGTTTACAAAAGTTGTATCAGAAAATTATCATTTCAACCATTAGAATCTCTTTTTGTTGATTTCAATAGGAAACTCAAAAAAAAAAACTTTGGATACATACAGATTCAGTCTTTAAACTACTCACATTCACATCTCGGACCATAATAACCAGTCTGACAGGAACAACTAAATTTTTCACTTTGAGGTGTACACGTTCCATTATTTAAACAAACAGAATTTGAACAAACATAATCTGAAACGGAGTTCAAAATATGTTAATGCTAAATATCGCTTACCACTCTAATAAATGAAAGTGGCATATAGCAATTCCGAAAACATATGAATTCTATATGGCTATGGTTGAGATTGTACGCTTTTTTATTCCCATCACACATTGCCCTATCATCATACTTATATTATGGGAATTGACACACGAGTGACGCATGTGAGATAGACAGAAGTAGCACTTTCAGTTTATATCATAGCATTACTTTTGATAATATATTTTATTTTATTTGCTTGTGTTGCTGTTTTCATGTACTATGACTCTTTGTCATAATGACAATTATTATTAATAATTAATTTCATTATAAGCCAACATTTCATTTTAGGTGACTGTCATGTATTTAGCTAAAGTATTATACTGGTTTCATATGTATGTATGAACATCATGTTTCTTTCGTATTTGCAGTAAATTTGAATTTTGTAACATGAAAACCTTATGACATTTTTTGACATCGATTTCTACACTATTACTTACTTTCACATCTATCGCCATAATATCCACTCCTACAGGAACAGTTGAAGCTATCGCCGCCATCAGGTGTACATGTTCCCCGGTTTAAACACGCAGAGTGTGTACAAACGTTATCTGAAAAGAGATGCGTAAGAGTAAAATATATATCATTTACCACGGTAAAGTAAGTGAGAACCGAACCGTCAATCGAAAGAACGAACAATCCATGGACAATCGCAAAATCAGACATACTAAGAAAGAAGGACACCACTTGAGTACGGGACAAAAAAGAAAAATGAAGAGAAACATACAGATGAACAACACGAACCCAATAAAAAACTATGGGCGAGATCAGGTGTACCGGTAGAGTAAGTATCTCCTGTTTCTTATAAGACACCTGCCGTGTTGAACATGTCAACTCCGGTAGTAAAGTCGAATCCGATAGAGGAAAAACAAACTTTAGTTGTAGAGGGAAAGATCTGTTGTCATCTGGGAAACAGTTATCCCATAGCGATCCACAAGATCGTGATGTCGACCGTAAAACTTCTGTAGTGATGACTTTAAGTTTTTTAACGTACCCTTGTTTAAGTAGTCTATTTGTAAGCAACTGAGCTCTATCAAGGAAGTCACTGTCACGACCACAAGCCCTTTCGAAGCGAATGAGTTGTGAGATGTAAACTCCATATGCTGGTGCTTTTGGAATGTTGCTACAAAGAAAAGGGAAGTTGACTATTGGAAAGGTGAAGTAATTGCGTTTGCAATACAGGCTAGTTTGTAATGTACCTCTGCTGTCTATTTCAAGGTGAAGGTCAAGGAACGAAGCCGATGTGGAGGTATCTGTAGTATCCTTAATTTCAAGCTCTTTTGGATAAATAAGATGAAGAAAATCACCAAAGCGAGGGTTTTTTAATGATAAAATATCTACATGTATATAACGGAAGCTGTAATTAAAGGATTGGGCCAGTTTTTTGTCTTTATTTTGAAGAAGCCCTTCGTGAATTCAGCCTAATGAGAATAGAGAAACAGATCGGCTAAAAGAGGTGCACAGTTTGTGCCTATTTGAATTCCAATGGTCTGTTGAAAAACAAGTCCTCCAAACTGGACAAATATATTGTCGATCAAAAACTCTAACATTTTTATTACTTCTTCCTCAGTGTATTTTCCTGTGATTCTGAGCCGTATTTCACAAAGTAGGCTTGTTCTCTGCCTATGATAATGTACTTATATCTTCGTTCGCCGTTCTTACGGGAGAAACGTCTATGAATTATATCTTTCATCCGAGATTTCAGTTGTTCATGAGGAATGGTAGTATAAATAGTATAAATCAATGAAGCAAAGATTACAGGAAACACCTACAATGGCCGAAGATTACAATAACATGCCATTATCTACCAGAGAACTACACAAGGAGAAGAAAAAAAGTAAACAGCGATAGGAAATCGGGATAGCCGGACTTGGTGCCAGCACTAGCAACAGCTAATGGTAGAATAAAACCAGTCTATGGGTATCCAAATCTGCCTTTCATACATCCCGTTTGCCTTAAGTCAAATAAGCAAAGAAAGGATATAGAGTTAATGCACTAGAGACAAATTCTCTACAAATGCATGGCAAAACAAAGCAATGGAATAAAGCTTTTATTGTTATTCTTTATCTTGAAGTTACCATGATACCTTCAACAATGCGCTATGCTCATACCTCATAGTAAGTTCAAAACGGCCCCTAGTACCGGTTTGAGCTGAATTCATTGCTTGATGTGGTGCAACGCTACACCAATGTATTTTTATTCATTTGACTCGTAAAAATACAAATCAAACCCACTACAGGTAGACTACTAACCGTAAGACCACAATAGAACATATCCGATCTCTATTATCAGGATTTACTAGACCACGTCACAGTATAGAAAACGTTACATCATAAAGCCTAAAACGCCATGAAACTATGTTGCTAAAGTACATAGTTGGTCACATGGGTCGGACACGTTTGTGACGTAGGGCGGACAAACAACAGCTGGTGAATCTAAATACCAGAACTCGGATATGGAGGTGGAAAGAATAAGACAAAAGTTAGTTTAGAAAGATAGGTCAAGGAGTTCATTCTTCTACAGTTGTTGATCCGTAGGACAATTTGATTTCTAAGCGCTTGGGGTATATTTTTATTAATTTATTTGTGAACGCCCATTTCCTTTGTTCTTACTTTTAAAGCAATTTCTCAAATTTTGTCATTATGGTCTTTTCATCAGTTTTCGCCCTTGAGTAAAAATTTAAAAATATTGCATCGTCTTGTTAATAGCATATCTTCTGTGACTTTTTGTGACAATTTTATATGCTGGAAAATTCTCCCTTGGTATAGTCCTACATATTTTTATAGTACTATAGTACTATAGAATTCGTTTTCTTATCTTTATCAAGATTTTAGCTCACCTGACACACCGGGTGAGTGTGAGCTATTGCCATCACTTGGCGTCCGTCGTCCGTCCGTACGTTCGTCGTCTTTTGATTTTTCACATTTTCATCTATTCCTCTGAAACCACTGAAGCAAATTCAACCAAACCTTACAGGAAGGATGTATGGAAGGTCCTTTACCAAGATTGATCATTTTATACTGTTTCGACTAAAAACATGGCTGGCAGCACGAAACTTAAGTTTAACATTCGGCCCTATGGGAAAATCACATTTTTATCTTCTTCTCTGAAACCACTGAAGCCGCTCATGCAAATTTTACCAAACTTTACAGGATTTATGATTTATGATTTACTAAAGGTCCTTAACAAAGATTGCTTATGTCGTTCAGATCTGATTTAAAAAACATGGCTGCCAGCATTGGACATAGTTCAGCATTGGTTCCTATGGGAAAGTCACATTTTATCTTCTTCCCTAAAACCACTGAGGCTAATTCAAACAAACTTTACAGGAATGATCTACTAAAGATGTTTTTTCGTCCGTCGTCCGTCCGTGTGTTGGTCGTGCATTAATTTTTCACATTTTCATCTTCTCCTCTGAAACCACTGAAGCAAATTCAACCAAACTTTACAGGAATGATGTATGGAAGGTCCTTTCCAAAGATTGCACATTTTGTTCCGATCCGATAGAAACATGGCCGCCAGCGCGGAACTTAGGTTTAACATTGGACCCTTTTGGAAAAATCAGATATTCATCTTTTCTAAAACCGCTAATGCAAATTCAACCAAACTTTACAGAAATAATGTATGGAAGGTCCTTAAAGTGCCTCAGTGGTATTATTCTGCAATTTTAGTGCAATGCTTGTTCATTTAGGTTTCATTCATTAAAAAATTGAGCAAAATAGTTATTTAATATGTAAAGAAAGTTCCAAAGTATTAAAAATTATTATTCCTACTCACTTTTCCAACATTTTCATTACAAAAAGATGAATTGAAATACACAAGCTTTAAATCTGTTGCTGGATTCACAGAACACAGAAATTATGCAGGGAGATAATTTGATCAAAGAATATCACTGAAAAAATCAACATTTCGTTATTTATCTCTCTTATTTCAACGATGACACCTAATTTTTATTTTTTTATATGCAAACTATATAATTAATTCAAAACACATGCAAAGTATGAACAAAATCTATAGTAAATTTTTAAAGCTATCCTCTCATATTATCATTTTCCCTATCACTTTTTTGTAAAATCCTGAAATTTTCAAGTTAATTTTTTACACTTAAATGTACGGTGACCCCCAAATTTTCTTTCATATCTTGAACAATGGTACAATAAACTTCACCAATGAAAATTTCACAAAATTCTTTAATAGAAAGATAATACCCTGCAGACAACTTAACATAGATTGCTTACATCATTATAATCCTACAGAAAAAATCATGCCAGTGCAGAACTTAGGTTTAACATTAGACCCTATGAGAAAATCACATTTTCATCGTTTCTTCTGAAACCATTGAAGCAAATCCAACCAAACTTTACAGGAATGATGTACTTGAAGGTACTTTTGCTCATTTAATTTCGATCCGACAAAAACATAGCCTCCAGTGCAGAACATAGTTTTAGAGTCCGGTATGAGAAAACTATCCTATTCATCATCTTTTCTGAAACTATTAAAACAAATCTAACTAAATGTATTGAAGGTCACTTGCAAAAAAAATAATCATTTCAATAGGACAAGAGGAAAAACGCAGGTGCTAATATAGAACATAGCTAAACATTAGACTCAATTTTTTGGTCATGCATTGAATGGAAGCATTTTGTCAGGTGAGCGATAAAACTCAGTCTCTGAGCCTCTATTTTTATTCCTTAAACAGTCAAATACTTTTAAAGTGATATCTTTATTCAAAAGGGCGATAAATTAGGCTCAAGATTATTTCTTTAATCCCTATATGACATTTACTCATTAGTTCATCTTACTTGTTTTATGAATGAATAGGTCACAATGAGTGACAAAATATTCTTACTGCTCTCCACTAATTGTTCTCGATATTTTTATAAAGTTTTTGTCGTCTTTTTTTCCAAGTAACTGCTTTTGTTGCTCTTTAAATAATAAATGTTGAGCTTCGTCATCAGCACAAACTGATATAGTAGGTCGTTGAGTTGAGCATGCGCCAAACGTTAAGCAAATAAACATTAAAGTTTTACAATGATGTGCAGAATCTACCCAGTCATGACATACACGTCAAACAAACAAAGCAAAGAACTTCGTCGAATCTCCTTAACCATCTGAAACTTTAGACACTATAAATATAAAAATAACGAAGTTGCACAAAATGCAGTAAATTTCGTTATGTTGTACAAGTGTTTCAAGGAGTTGCCACTCATCAGCAGCATTCAAATCAAATAATATGGAAAGCCATTATCCAAAAGTCGTCAGAAAAGAAGTATCCATTTCCAAAAATATCGAAATAGGAAGCCAAATCCACTACCAAGGACATCTAGCGAGGGCCATACACGGAATGAAGCCTCAGTATTTTTAAGTGGTTAGAATTTTGATAAAAAAATTTGGCTGGTGAATACCCTCGGGGACCTCTGGTCCACCAGCAATGGCATCGACCCATTGGTTAAAATACAAAAAATACCGAAGTTGCATAAAATGCAGTTACTTTCGTTATGCTGTACACATGTTTAATATCGAAATAGCGAAATCGGAAGCCAAATCTAGTACGAAGTCTATCTACCGAGTGCCATACACGGAATGAAGCCTCAGTATTTTTAAGTGTTTAGAATTTTGAATAAAAAAAGTAAATTTCTATAACACGCAAGACTTAGAGCAATAACTTAGAGCAAACTTCTCTTAAGTCATCAAATGCACTTAACAACGTGTGTAGAATTTTTACAGTTTCTGTGGCCACCAGACACTCCCTATTACCAGAACACCCAGTTGTGAAGTTTCTCTTAAGCCATTAAACAATCTTTATAATCAGAGGCAATTAATTAATAAGCAACAAAATACCGAAGTCACTGTCAATTTAGTTTCTACAGATGCGCATTTCGACAACTTATTTCTCATCAAGTCAATACATTTGGAAGTCAATTAAGCGATAAAGATGTTGAAGCTGATAGAGAACAAATAATCAGAAGTATCTAAGTACAAAAGACAAAATGCAGCTGAAATCGGTTTTCGGGCCAGCATCAAAGTACCGGCTACTGATGTTGGTAAATACCCGGAAGTGGCATCGGCCCAGTGTGAATAAATAATTTGATATTTTGAATTTCCCTTTACATTATCGTTGTTTCAAACTGTATCCTAAATTTTTTTCTGAAAACTGACGTTATGTTGCTAAAGAAACTAACATTTTATTGATATTATTTTTTGATATGGTCACCGAGTTCGTTTTCGTGGTATTGATTACCGAATAGTGGTTCATCTTTCAAATCACGCCTTAAATCATAACTTTTATCGACGACGTCGACATTTCGATGATTGGTTTTATCGTAAAAAATCTATTTTTGGTGTGCCTATTCTATTGAGAAATGTCTGTTTAAAGTTTCGTGAATTGTTCATTGAGATGACATCCATCGACGGACAAGGAGAGATCGACCCATTCAAGAACTGAATCACTTTTGCTTCAGCCTGTAATTTGGCATTCTGTACTTTATTTTTGAAACCGGACACAATAGGAATCATACCAGCTCTAGGATATCGACCAGAAGAGAAGCACTCCATCAATGCAATGAAGTGGCTACAATATCTATCTGCGGTCAACAACATTCAATTACAGCACGTTTCAACTATTTATACCGGCGAAATGAATTCGGTGACCCTTTATAAAATGTACAGCATTAAAACGGGAATTTCATTTTTAAAACATTTCATTTTTGCAGAAGAATTGTAGGATACGTTTTCATAAGCACAATTTAAAGAAGATTATTATATTATTTTTCTAGTTTTACATGGATTCTATATGAACACAACATAAATGGTCCATGTTTCAATCGGTCATATTTCAAACAAAAATGTAGCTAAATTTCACTTTGACATTCAGCTTTATTCGATGCACTTGCATGTAAAAGTTCATCGAAATCTCGAAACATTTCTATTTACTTACCTATTACCTAAGTAAAAGTTATTATTATTTTTCTTTTTCTTCCGTTTTCCAACTGACCTTTGTTCATCAGATTTCTCGATACCATCTTAACCAAACTTCACAGAATGATGCAACCCCGTTGACACACAAGTGACGCATGTGAGGCAGTTAAAAGTAGCACTTTCAGTGCGAGACATTCTATTCTTTTTGCTATTTATATCAAAGGATTACTTAACTATATTATTGATGATATTTCATTTCATATGCTATTGCTGTTGTTTTCATGTAATATGGCTCTTTCCTTGTACATTATAAGCCAACATTTCACTTTTTTTTTGGTGATTGTCATATTGTCATATATCTTACCTAAAGTATTATACTCGTTTCATATATATGTGTGTGAAAATCACGTTTCTTTCGTAATTGCAGTAACTTTGTATTTAGAAATATGAAAACCTTGTGACATTGTGACATCAGTGTCTACTTTATTCCTTACTTTCACATCTATCGCCATAATATCCACTTCTACAGGAACAGTTGACTCTATCTCCATCAGGTGTACATGTTCCCCAATTTAAACATGCAGAGTCAGTGCAAACGTTATCTGAAATGAAATGTTTAAAGGTAAAATATCAATAACCACGGCAAATTTAGGAAACGAATGTATCAGGAAACAACTACAATTGCCAAATATCATAATCACATGTCACAATCTACTAGGGAACTACATTATTAAAACAATAAAAGGAAAAAAGTAGACAACGATAGGAACTCGAGATAGCCGGACTTGGTACCGACACTAGCAGGGGCTAATGGTAGTGTTAAACCGGTTTGTGGGTAGCCAAACCTCACCTTCTTTATTTCGTGTCCCTATAGTATAATAAACATACAAATAAAACCCAATACAGGTAGACTACTAACCCAAAGACCTCAAACTTGAAGAGTAAAGAAAAGGACAAAAAGTAATTTAGAAAGATGGATCAAGGAGGCCATTCTGTATTCTACTGCTGTTAAGCCGTACGACAATTTGATTTCTTGGTGGTTGGGGATTACCTTTGCATTTACTTGAGTAAGTGAGAATGATCCAAGAACAATGGCAACATCGGAACAACAAATAAACAGAGACATATCATGAGTACGGCACAGAAAAGAAAATGAAGACACACCCACATACAAAGATGAACAACACGGACCAATAAAAAAACTACGGGTGGGATCAGGTGCACCGGTAGAGTAGGCATCTCCTGCTTCTTATAAGACACTCGCCATGTTGAGCATGTGAAATCCGGTAGTAATTTGAAGTCGGACACAACAGTTATGTTTTTAAAGGGTGAGATCTGTTGATACAGAAACAGATATCCCATAGCGGTCCAACAAGATGGTGATGTAGACTGTAACCTTTCTTGATGAATGACTTCAGGTTTTGGGTAAAATACCCTTGTTTAAGTAGACTATTTGTTAGCAACCGGACTCTATGAAGGAAGTCGCTACATTGACCAAAGGCCCTTTAATAGAGAATGAGCTTGGAGATGTAAACTCGGTTTGCCGGTGCTGTAGGGATGTTGCTACAAAGAAAAGGGAAATGACTATTGGAAAAGTGAAGTCATCGCGTTTGTCATACATCTTAGTTTGGAGTCTACCTCTGTTGCCAATTTCAAGTTGAAGGTCAAGGAGATGGCCGATATGGAAGTGTCTGTAGTTTCCTTAATTTCGAGCTGTTTTGATAGATCATGATAGATCAGATAATGAAAATCACAAAACAGAGTGTTGCTTAGTGACAAAATATCATCTACATAAAGGAAGCTAAACTAAAGGATTGGACCAGTTTCTATCTTTATTTTGAAGAAGCCCTTTGGTGACTCCAACCTCATAAGAGATCGGATAGGAGAGATGCACAGTTTGGGCCCATTGGAATTTTGATAGTCTGCTGACAAAAAAGTCATTGAAACTTGACAAACACTAGCAGATATGTTTTTATCTTGTTTGGCCATTTTGATCTTATCACGATCTTGACAGGCTTAGCACAATTTTGTTAAGACATTGTAAGATTTTAAGTTAGATTTCAAGAATATGGATTTTAAGGACAATCAAGACGTGTAAAAATAGTTTAAGATTAAACAAGATACACTTGTTATTTGCGTTCGGGAACGATCAAGAGAACTTAAGCTTGTTAAGATGAAACAAGTTCCTGATTTGATCTTTTATGATCTGGATAAACTTAACATATCTTGATCGCCCTTGAACACAGTTATCTTGTTTGTTCTTGATAAACTGAAAAGGCCTTGATCGACTTTGAAAACAATTATCTTAAAATACTACTGAAAATCTAACACAGTCTTAACTAAACTGTGTTAAACTTGTCAAGATCGTAATAAGGTCAAAAGCTATAAAAGCTGAGAGAGAACAAATAACAAATAGCTTCTAAACAGGAAAGCCATTATCAGCTAAGGACAGTGCTATGCAAGAGGGAGATACTCCTTACTTTTTAAAAAATTTATAAAATTTAGCATGTTTAGATATTGCAAATTTCAAAATTAAAATCGTTTCTCGTGCCAGATTTAGGTGCAGATTTAATATAGGTGAGAAACCCTCTGATATAGTTAACATTAATAGTACATAATCTTGAGTAATATTAAGTGAAAGAGTTTATTTCAGGGATATGATAACTGATATAGTCAGAGATAGGACGTAACTTACATTCTTTACGTAATAGGGCATATCAACAAGATACCCTGCTTACATCCGTTAAATTAGCTTTGAGATCTAGTGACCTGAAAATTTTACACACATACTGGCCTTTCACTGATACCTCCGATGTCTGCTGAAATATATGATGATTCTTGACCGAACCCTTCTGGAAGTTTTGAGTTTGATTTTTCTTCCGTATTGCGACAGTGATTTATCAGCAGACTTGGCTCCTTGAGCTAGCCGACAGTTTAGCGCCGAGCACATCTTGACCCATCTTTCATAATTACTTATTGTCATTTTCTCTCCTTTCAAGATAATGGTCATGAAGTTAGTGGTCTACCTGTATTGGTTTTTTTTGTATGTTTATTATAGTATAGGGAAACGGGACTGATAAAGTGGAGGTTGAGTACCCATCATAAGCAATGAAGGGATATGGAGTAAATGCACTCGAGACAAAGTATCTACAAATACATGGTAAAAAGCAATGGAACAACGCCTCTATTGTTGTTCTTCATCTTGAAGTCACCATGAGGCCTTCAACAATGATCTTTACTCATACCTCATAGCAAGTTCAAGACGGCCCGTATCACCGGTTTGAGCGGAATTCATTGCTGGATGTCGAGCAACGCTACATCCATGTTTATTCTGGCCATAGATGCGGGATTGTCAACAAAAATTAAGGAAACTGGCAAAGTTTTCTTAAAATCACTGTCATCCGTTGCCCGACAAAAGCACCAGTTCCCCAAGCTGGTGGACAATCACAACAAATAGACAAACACAGGGCACTCATCAAGTCGATTGTGAGAAAACGTGGCTGTATAAATTAGTGAGATGTTGGCAATATTAACCAGTTTAACCCTACTGCTGGTTTTTGCTAGTGTCGTTTTTTTTTTTTGCATTCTACCTAGCAACTATACTGAAATAGTTTGTTTAGTTTAGGACAAGCATTTTCACCATTTTGATTTCAAAAGTATTAAATTCTAATTTTGGAAAATTTTCTGAAAGTCTCAAAATACAATAAATATCAAAGTTGCATAGAAAACGGTTACTTTCGTAATGCTGTACACGAGTTTCAAGAAGTAACCGTTCATCAGCAGCATTAAAATCAAACAATATGGAGAGGCATCATCTAAAAGTATTAAAAAAAGAAGTACTCATTACCAAAAATATCAATAGAGGAGGTCAAATACAGTTCCAAGGACATCCACAGAGTGCTACACACGGAATGAAGTCATAGTATTTCTAAGGGGTTTAGAATTTTTATAAAACTGTAAATTTCTATAAAACGCAAGGTATTTTTTCATGTCAGACAAGTCTGACTTTTGACCTGGTGAATACCCTAGGGGACCTCTGGTCCACCAGCAGTGACATCGGCCCAATGGTTTCAAAATACAATAAATACCAAAGTTGCATAGAAACGGTTAATTTGGTAATGCTGTACACGTGTTTCAAGAAGTAACCTCTCATCAGCAGCATTAAAATCAAACAGCACGGAAAGCCATAATCTAAAAGTAGTCAAAAGAATTACTCATTACCAAAAATATCAAAAGAGGAGGCAAAATTCAGTATCAAAGACATCCTTCGAGTGCTATACACGGAATGAAGCCTTAGTATTTTTTTAGGGTTAAGAATATTTATATAAACAGTAAATTTCTATAAAACGAAAGGTATTTTTTCATGTCAGACAAGTCTGACTATTGGGCTGGTGAATACCCTCGGGGACCTCTGGTCCACAAGTAGTAGCATCGGCCAAAGGGTTTCAAAATATAATAGATACCAAAATTGCTGAGAAAACGGTTTATTTCGTCATGCTGTACACGTGTTTCAACTTCTCATCAACAGCATTAAAATCAAACAATATGGAAAGCCATAATCAAAAAGTAGTCAAAAAAGAAGTATTCATTACCAAAAATATCAAAAGAGGAGGCCACATTCAATACCAGGGACATCCACCGAGTACTATTATCAATGAAGGGATATGGAGTAAATGCAAATGAGACAAAGTCTCTACAAATACATGGTAAATAAGCAATGGAACAACGCTTTTATTGTTGTTCTTCATCTTCATCTTCATTATACACGGAATAAAGCCTTAGCATTTTTAAGGGGTTAAAAATATTTATATAAACAGTTCATTTCTATAAAACGCAAGGTATTTTTTCATGTCAGACAAGTCTGGCTATTCGACTGGTGAATACCCTCGGGGATCTCTGGTCAACAAGCAGTAGCATCGGCCAAAGGGTTTCAAAATACAATAAATACCAAAGTTGCAGAGAAAACGGTTTATTTCGTTATGCTGTACACGTGTTTCAAGGAGTAACTTCTCATCAACAGCATTAAAATCAAACAATATGGAAAGCAATAATCAAAAAGTAGTCAAAAAAGAAGTACTCATTACCAAAAATGTCAAAAGAGGAGGCCAAATTCAATACCAAGGACATCTACCGAGTACTTACACGGAATAAAGCCTTAGTATTTTCAAGGAATTTAGAATTTTGATAAAAACAGTAAATTTCTATAAAACGCAAGGTATTTTTTTATGTCAGACAAGTCTGACTATTGAGCTGGTGAATACCCTCGAGGACCTCTGGTCAACAAGCAGTAGCATCGTCCAAAGGGTTTCAAAATACAGCGACCTCAAGTCTACCAGCAGTGACACTGGCCCAATGGTTTCAAAATACAATAAATACCAAAGTTGCAGAGAAAACGGTTAATTTCGTAATGCTGTACACATGTTTAAAAGAGTAACCTCTCATCAGCAGCATTAAAATCAAACAGCATTGAAAGCCATAATCTAAAAGTAGTCAAAAAGAATTACTCATTACCAAAAATATCAAAAGAGAAGGCAAAATTCAGTACCAAGGACATCCTTCGAGTGCTATACACGGAATAAAGCCTTAGTAATTTTAAGGGGTTTAGAATTTTGATTAAAAAAGTAGATTTCTATAAAACGCAAGGTATTTTGTCATGTCAGAAAAATCTGACTATTGGGCTGGTGAATACCCTCGAGGACCTCTGGTCAACAAGCAGTAGCATCGTCCAAAGGGTTTCAAAATACAATAAATACCAAAGTTGCATAGAAAACGGTTTATTTCGTAATGCTGTACACGTGTTTCAAGGAGTAACTTCTCACCAACAGCATTGACATCAAACAATATGGATAGCCATAATAAAAAAATAGTCAAAAAGAAGTACTCATTACCATAAATATCAAAAGAGGAGGCTAAATTCACTACCAAGGACATCCACCGAGTGCTATACACGGAATAAAGCCTTAGTATTTTTAAGGGGTTTAGAATTTTGATAAAAACAGTAAATTTCTATAAAACGCAAGGTATTTTGTCATGTAAGACAAGTCTGACTATTGAGCTGATGAACACCCTTGGGACCTCTGGTCCACCAGCAGTGGCTTCGGTTCAATAGTTTCATAATATACAATAAATACCGAAGTTGCAAAGAAAACGGTTAATTTCGTTATGCTGTATGCACGTGTTTCAAGGAGCAACCTCTCATCGGCAGCATTAAAATAAAAAAAATACGGAAAGCCATAATCAAAAAGTAGTCAAAAAAGAAGTATTCACTACCACAAATATCAAAAGAGGAGGCCAAATTCGGTACTAAGGACATCCACCGAGTGCAAAGACCACTTATGTTTTGGAATTCTGCCTTACAGCCATACATCCTTGAACTCTTTTTACAAAAATTACGACTATCAATAGTTTGATTTCAAAAGTATTGAGAAAAGGTATGCCCATGATGTAAAACGACTGTCTTCTGTGTCAAACGGGGAATGCGGGGATAGTTGTCGTTTCCGATTACCTTTAGTTGAGATGGCTTAAGGAAATGATGTTAAACTTGGCAGAAATGTGGACCACCATATGAAGTTACATATTGTATATTCAACATGTTGTATATTCAAAATGGCAGCCATTTTTAAGATGGATGCCAATTACGTTGAAAAATGGAGGATCCAATATGTCGGGGACTGCATTACAGAATGGGTTCATATTTTGTAAAAATGTGCATTTGGGATACGAAGACGGAATTTATGGAAAAAAATATATTCGAAATGGCTGTCATTTTAAAAGATGGTCGCATCTCAACTTTGTCCGATTTCGATGAAAATTGATTTCTGGGTAGATTTTGAGGCTGCAAATGAGATGGAATCATGGAATTATTTGTCTTTGGTGACATCGGCTATTTGTCTGCAATTGCAAAACTAGTTATTATTATTCTTCTTCTAGCAATTTTTGTCCGAGCGGTTACTTCGAAATGGCTGCATGCAATGATTCCAAACTTTGCAAAAAAAAATGACTACCATCTAAAGTTGTATGCTGTGTGTTTAAATTTTCCAAATTACTGCCATTTCAAAGATGGCTGCCATTTTATAATAAAATAACTGAGGATGCAATATTTCAGGAAATGCTTTGCAAAATTTGTTTATATTCAGGTTAAATATTCAGTATGATGAGAAGAAGGAATTTATGCGAAAAAACGTTTTCAAAATGACTTCCATTTCCAACATGGCCGCCAAATACGTAAAAATTTTAAATTTGTCCGATTTCTCCGAACATTTTTTCCCAGGTAGATTTTAGCCTGCGAATAAGATGGAACGATCGAATCTGTTGTTTGGATTGACATCGGCTACTGATTGAAATTGCAAATCTAGTTTTTATTGGATTCCTTATATGTCAATTTCAGTTTCAAATCTTTCATAGTATTGGTTTGAAAAGTGCTTTGTTAGAATAATGAAACAATTAATATCAGTTTTCTTTATTCAGAAATTGAGAAAGTTTTCATATTTCTTTAGTTGCAAGAATTCACTGAAGATCTAGCTGAAAGGTAATTCTTAACATTTAAGACAAAAGGTATAGGAGCAGTTAAATTTTCATGAGTGATCGATTCCTACTCACTTTCACATCTATCGCCAAAGTAACCAGGCATACATGAACAATTGAATTCATCACCGCTGGGTGTACATGATCCCTGGTGTAAACAAACAGAATCTGAACAAACATTGTCTGAAATGTAATATTTAAATAAACAAATGTACTTAATATATCAATGGAGTTTTCTATTTTTTTTAAATATCTATGTCTTAACCAATTTTGGCACAATCTTTTCTCTTAAGAATTAACTCTTACCTATTTCGAATTATAATTCCTAAAAAAACTAAAACAAATGATATTGCCATCTATCAAAATTCTGCAACCATTTCATGAAAATATTTTTTATTGTTACTTATTTTTTGAACAGAGCAAAAACACTGTCCCAAAAGCTGCTTAGTCAGGGATTTGTTCAACCTTTGTTAATTTCATCCCTCAAGAAATTCTATGGCCGTCACCATAGCATCATTGAAAGATATGACATGTCAGTATCCCAAATGAAAGTGGACATTTTCAGCTAGATTCACGTCTTCCCGGATTTGACTACCGACTTTGACATTTTCCCGGATTGAATCACTCACAGTGTGACGGGTGCTGTTAACAGAGCAGGACATGCTTACCCTTCCGGAGCACCTGATGTCACTCTCAGTTTCACTGGAGTTCACACTGTGAGTGCCTTTGTTCTGAATGTTGTAATTTCTGGTTCTGTGCTTTGTATCTGTCTAATGTCATTGTTTTTGTGTCTAACGTCATTGTTTTCTGTGTTCTCGTTTTTGCCCTGTCTTTGGAAGCCGATTTTTGTGAATTTCACCCTTTGTTCTTTCGGTATTCTACTGCCGTTGTTTTTGTTTGAATATTAAACAAACAATAGTTTATGCGAGCTTTGAAGAGATGCTTTGTAGCATACTTCAATCTTTCTATGACGAATGTTTTCGATTTGGATTTTGCTGCTTAATGACATACATTTTACTTTGTTTTGTGTTTCAATTAAACATATATCAATCTTGCATATAAAACAGCAATCGGTTATTCAACTAATGCAATGTTTGTGGTCTTTGCTATGTTTTGATTTGTGTAATTTTTCAAATGGTGTTTTTTCAGTCCTTTATGATGATTCATAAAATGCTCACTTGACAGTGTTGCAATTGAAAATCTTGACGACGGGACGATGCTCAATTCAAGGATATCAAAGACGTTTTATTATGATTTTAATTAATTTTTTTTACCTCTACCCAATAATACACATACATTGTATTAAGCTCTGATATTGTCTTCTTGTGAAAATACATAAATACAATTTTAACTTCTAAATCTTGCAAAACGTCTTAGAACCCTATTTTAAGCAATTAATCTCTACTCACGTTCACATCTATCTCCATAGTAACCAGTCATACATGTACAATTAAATGTATCACCACGAGCTCTACATGTTCCCTGGTTTAAGCAAACAAACCCTGAACAAACATTTCCTGAAATGAAAAATGTAAATGATATTTGCTTCTTCAAACTTCCCATATTTCTCAGAATGAAATCTGTAAGTGTTTGTCTTACAAAATTTGACCGAGCTTAATGTACTATCTCTTATATGCATAACACATTTTTGTCATAATTGGATCAACTGGGTGTAAAACAGTGGGCCAACAAAAGATATTCTCATGGGTAATTAACAGTACTATGCTTTTATTGATTGTAAAGTTCTGTCATTACTGTTTACTTGCATTGTCGGCATATTTTTAAAACAAAAACAATTGTTCAGTAACTAGATTTTCAGTAACTTCGGTATTTTCTTATTTAGTTATGTGTATCAACTTATAGTTAATTTTTTTACATATGCAGCATGCTTAACTGTTTTCGTGATAATTTTAAAGTCGAGTGGAATCATTCGCAAAATAATTGCACACTGTGGCTTCATTCAAATTCTATCAGTGTTAGATTTTTTTCTTTTTTCTTTTTTTTTCTTATTTAATAAAACTGTTATTTCATGCACCGTGTCAGGAAATAGCAGAATTATTTTCCATCGGTGTTGGAAATAACTTTCGAGATGTTGCCTTCAGCTTTTGGCCTCAGCCAACAGTTCACACGTTATTCCTATCAGCCTCGATTCAAAAGTTTTTTTTCATTATTTTCTTTCCAAAAGACGAAATAACTGTATACTGTTACACTTGAACATTTAGAAATACCCTCTCGAAAGCAATACTAAAAAACTGTAAAAAACTGGTCTACATAACTTCAGACACCTGTATTAAATTTTATCGTAATACCAAAGCCTTGTATTCGGCATGTCGTCAAAGATAATACATCAACATCAATTTCATCCACATTTCCTCTATATTGGCCTGGATTTCATTGCTGCTATATTTCCCGGTTTTCACGGTTTCTGTCGTCTCTGTATTTCCAGGAAGGTTTTGACTGCTATGGTCTTTTTTTAAGTTGGTTCTAGATTGCCTTGTTTTTCTTATTTCTGCTCCTATAACCCATATGGAATGTATATTCCACAGTTAATTCGTTAATATAGTGACTTTGTAGAAAGAGCGAAAGCACTGTCACAAAACTGATGAGTCAGAGATATGTTCAGTCGTTGTTACTTTCGTCCCTTCAGAAATTGTATGGCCGGCACAACGACATCATAGATAGCTATGAAATATCGGTGTCATAAACAAAAATGAATACCCTTCAAGCACCTGATGTTAGTTTTGAGTGTTGTTTTTATAGTATTTGTGTGCTTCTTGTGTGTAGTGTCTTTGGTCTTCCGTTCTCTGGTGTTCTTGTTGTTGCCTTGTCTCTGGACTTTGATTTAAATGATATTGTGCTTTGTTCCTTCGGTTTTCTACTGTCGATGTTTTATTGCCAGATTTTTGCTTTTCATTGCCTTTATGCTACTTTTGTTTTATTATTATATTTTTTGTATATTGCCAGGATTTTGGTGGTGATGACGGTGCTCCTGTTTCACCGTGGTTTAAACTGCCTTCGGTGCATGATAAGTCCAGTTGCCTCTATATTGTCATGATTGTAGCTGTTCTACATTGCCAGTTTCATTTCCTTCTATATTGGTAAGTTTTTATTGTTTGTGGCATACATTGTAAGGCTTCTAGCTGGTCAGGTGAGCTATTGCCATCACTTGGCGTCCGTCGTCCGTCCGTCGAAAACTTTTTTCAAAAATCTCTAAAACCGCTGAACAAATTTTTACTGAACTTGGCCTGAATCATTACCAGGGTATCTTGTTTCAAAATTGTATCCAATGAGTCCGAGGACCAAACAACATGGCTGCCGTTACTAAAAATAGCGCATAGGGGTAAATTGCTGTTTTTGGTAAATAACTCTGACAAGGCAAAAGTGATCAGCATAACAAGATCTACCTACCCTGTGATTTTGAAGAAAATGTGATGACCCATTTTGGAGTTATTGCTCTTTTTCCGAAAATTTTTCAAAATTTTAATATTTTTTATTTTTTATCAAAGAAACTATAATAGATAGAGGTCAACTTTAAATTGCAAAAAAGTTCATCATATCAAGATCTTCCCACCTGGAAATTTAAAAGAAAATCTCAATACAGATATAGGAGTTATTGTCCTTTATTGGCAAAATTTTTCGTAATTTTATACATTTTGTCTTATATTAAAAAAAAACGATTCAAAAAAGAGGTTAAGATTGAAATGCAAGCATCTTCAATATCAAGGACTACATTTTTAGCTGAGTTGGGACGAAGTGAAACTTATGCATTGATTAATGGTGTCTGGCGTCCGGGTGTCTGGGCGTCAACTTTTTGTTTCCGCATGATATCTTGAGAACCACATTTCATATCTAAACAAAATTTTGCACAGACGTGACTTGTAATTAGAGGCGGAACGCTATTGATTTTGAGGTTTGTGCCACAAAGGTCAAGGTCTCAATCTGCTAAAAATAGAACAAAAATCTGATATTTTATTAGTTTCCGCACAGTAACAGTATCTCCAGAACCATGTTACACATTGAAATGAAACTTGGTATAGACATCACTTTTGATCAGAGGAGGAACTCTACTGATTTTGAGGTTTGTGCAACAAAGGTCAAGGTCACACTTTCTAAAAAAGAACAAAACATTTCATTAAAATCAGAAAATAAAGCCTAAAATCACATGTTTGGTATTATTTGATAACAAAATTAGCTATAAAAGATTTATTGTTCATGTAAAAGTACTCTCTATATTACTAGAACATGTTCAGTTCATTTAATAGTTCTAATTATGTACACCAACACACTATTTTGGGCTGCCATTTACTTAGAAATTGGATGTAATGAAAAATCAAAATTCAAAAAGGGAGGTAATAAATTTAATTTGAAGAAGAATCAATATTTCAAAAAGTCTTCTGCAATGTCCAGTTAAAATAAAATCTTAGATGAAAAAATACATGTGTATTCTGATTTTTTGTTAATTTCCTGAAACTCAAAGACTAATTAATGAATTGCCTAGATATTAAGGGGAACCCCTGCCCAAATTGTTTTTGAATGGTGGTCTGAAATGGGTTATAACAGATAGTGGAGTTTTCATTTACCATATACAAACCAAACAAGAACACTGAATCTTTGAAAAAAAATGTTTTCCCATGCATATTTTTCTTCACAATTTCAGAAAAATGTATAAACTAGATTATAAGGGGAACCCATGCCATTTTTAAAGGTGGATTTGGAATGCTTTGATTTCAGCAATACATATTACCTGGATTATAAGGTGGCCTGAAATGGGTCGTAATGGATAGTGGAGCTTTCAGTTGGCATGGAAACCAAACCAGAACACTGAATCTTTGAAAAATGTTTTCCAATGCGTATTTTTCTTCACAATTTCAGAAATATATATTAAAGGGGGGACCCCTGTTGATTGGTTTTTAAAAGGGGGACTTGGAATGTTTTGATTTCAGCAATATGTATTACCTTGATTATAAGGGGAACCCCTGCCCAATTTTTTTTTTTTGAATGTTGGTCTGAAATGGGTCGTAATGGATAGTGGAGCTTTCAATTACCATGGAAACTACTGACTACTCGCCCAATGGGAACCATACTTGGTGACAACTGTCCATAGTTGGTTGCCATTGAAGAATGTGTCTGGTAAGTCCACATCTAGTTCAAGATGGCCGCGAGCAGGGGACATAGCTCAACATTGGACCCTATGGGGAAAATACTTTCAAAGACTTTCTTCTCTGAAACTACTTGGTCAATTGGAATCAAACTTGGTCACAATAGGCCTTTAGTGGTCTTCTTTAAAAAATATGCCTTACAAGTCAGCACTTTATCGAAGATGGCCACCAGAGGGGAACATAGTTTAACATTGGACCCTATGGGGAAAACATGTTCAAAGATCTCCTTTGAAACTTTTAGAAAAAATGAGACATTTTAACATTGAGGTAATTTAGGCTGCAGTTTGTGTCAGTCATGGACCAAGTCGGCTATACAGGCTCTTGAGAGCCTCTAGTTATTGTTTCAATTGCTTGTATTTCGCAAGATATTAGTTTTTTCCACTGTGTATTATGTATTTTTGTTGTTTTGTTCCTTCTATATTGCCAAGTACATGTGTGTATTTACCGATGCTCTAAATTGCCATGGTCAGTTGACTCCGTTTCCTCTATATTTACAGGTTTTACTGTTCCTGTTGGCTCTATATTGGCAAGCCTTGACTTTAACTGCAACATCTATATTGCCATTGTTCAGTTTTTTAAGGTATTTTAGGAGGTGTGTGTGNGGGGGGGGGGGCTTGCCAATGTTTATTGAATCTGTATTGCCAAGGTTTTTTTTCATTTTTGTCTTTATTTGCCTCTAAACTTCAAGGTTTTTTGCTTCTTTATTAACATATTAGTCCTGGATCTGTTGCCTTTATATTGCAGGATCCAGTTAATATAAAAATGTGTTTATTGTTTCTTTTTCGTCTGCATTTTCATTGTTTTTAAATGTCTGTGGTTCCTCAATATTGCCAAATATTTACTGATTCTGGTGCCTTTATATTATTATGGTCCATCAATAATTGTCAGTACGTTTCCTGTTGACTTTATATTGCCTGGCGGCCTTGACGGTTTCTGCTGTTCCTCTATTGCCAGTGTTTTTATGTTTTGGTTGCTTCTATATTGCTACGTGTTGACTGTTTCTGTTGACACTTTATTGCAGAAACTGCAATCAAACTCTTTTTCTCAGGGAAGAAAATTTTAAAAATCGGATGGAACAGCAGGAGTAGAATACTGAAGGAACAAAGGACTGGTATTTATAAAAATTAAAAGACATGACCAAAACGAGAACACAGAAAACAATGACGACAGACAGCCATAAAGCACATAAACAAAAATACAAGATGCAAAACAAGGCACTCACAGTGTGAACACCCATGAATCCGAAAGTGACATCAGGTGTTCCGGAAGGGTAACCATGTCCTGTTAACATCATAAAAATGATTTCTAAAGATAGTTTTAAACAGAGTCCGTTTTCATTTGAAGTGAAATTCTTATATCTGGATCACTTTGGGCACTGCATCTTAAGCAAACTGATCATACACTTGGTGCCACCCCTAGAGATCACAACTATGTGTCACTCGATTTCTATCAGAATCTTTGACAAGTGAATTTTGCCTTCATTGGAAAATATATGATACAATACCAACCTTTATTCGAAAACATCAACACTTACAATGTAAATAAATTAACCATTGTTATTGAACGTGGTTTGTTTCCATTGATTTATTCACTTTTTTACCTTTTTGGGGCCATTCAGGGCTTGTTATATGGTGTGAGGTTCCTCACTGTGTTGAAGACCGTACGGTGACCCCTAGAAGCTTTGTTTTGGGTCGTTTAAACCTGGATATGGGATGTTGTCTCCTTGACATTTACCCCATTTTAATTTCTTTTTCACAGTAGAATACCGAAGGACAAGATTACATAAATCAAAGTCCAGAGACAAGGCAAAAACGAGAACATCAGAAGACAGAAGACTAAGACGCAACACTGGAATTACGCTCCAGTATATTTGTGTCGTTTTTTTATAGTCAGGGGATCTTGTAATCTGGCAGCTGTATATCATATTATTTATTGTGATTTATTATGTTTGATTGTTATGTTCAATATTTACCTTAGTATTATATATGCACATGTATCTCTCTTTCCTTCTCTGTTACCTTTGTATATAACCACTGGTTTATGAGAATATATATATATATATATATATATATATA
>MJUU01058357.1:2798-17878 GCA_002080025.1 Modiolus philippinarum | reverse complement strand
GACTCCACAGGTAGTTGGGTATCTCCGTTGCCATTTCGGACACCAAGACAACGACTTCCAAACAACAGGCAACAAGCTGTTAAAACAGCGGAATTCCTCGAAAACAGTCTGAGGAGCAACGCTCTCAAAAGAGAACATTTCTTAGAATTTATGTCAAAGATATTAGACAACAACCATGCGGAAGTTGCTCCGCCATTGCAAGAACAAGAAGAATGTTGGTATTTACCGTTGTTTGGAGTATACCATCCCAAGAAACCTGAACAGATTAGGGGTGTGTTCGATTCCTCCGCAAAGTTCGACGGAGTATCCCTCAACGGTGTTTTGATGTCTGGTCCAGACCTATCAAACAGCTTACTGGGAGTCCTGATACGTTTCAGGAGAGAGATGGTTGCTGTTACTGCTGATGTTCAGCACATGTTTCACTGCTTTGTAGTGAGAGAAGATCACAGAAACTACCTAAGATTCCTGTGGTATAAAGACAATGATATTGATAAGGGATTGATAGAGTACCGAATGAGAGTCCATGTCTTCGGCAACAGTCCGTCCCCAGCAGTGGCAACGTTGGGGCTACGTAAGACAGTACAAGCCGCAGAACCAGAGTACGGCCAAGATGTTACAAACTTTGTGACTTAAGACTTTTATGTTGATGATGGATTAACTTCATACCCAACAGCAGAAGAAGTCATCAAAGTCGTCAAGGACACTCAAGCAGCATTGAAGAAATACGGAAATCTCCGTTTGTACAAGTTTACATCCAACAGTGCTGAAGTTATGTCTGCATTTCCAACAAGTGATTTAGCTACAAACTTGAAAGATTTAGACCTTGAAGCCAACAATAAACCACTCCAGCGTAGCCTTGGATTAATATGGGATGTCAACACAGACATGTTCCTATTCCAGCTATCGCTGGACACGAAGCCTATATCAAGACGAGGTGCATTATCTACGATAAACAGCATATATGATCCACTTGGATTCTTAGCTCCAGTGATCATCCAAGGGAAGCTGATTTTAAGAACACTGACTTCAACAACAGTTGATTGGGACAAACCAGTCCCGGATGATATTGCTTCAGAGTGGGAAGCTTGGCGAGATGAACTGCAAGGACTAGAAACTTTACATGATAGTGAGATTCGTCCTCATATTTCTCCAGAGATTTATGTTGCCAGAACACTCGCAATGCCTGATAATCCTAACATAGGGATTGAGAGATTCCAGCGCTTGTCAGCCTGGAGTGCCCTAATACATGGAATTGCATTCCTGAAACGTTCAGCCCGTCTACGTCTGAATGGGAGTTCAAAGCTTGAATCTGACAACACTTCACTTCAAGAAGTAGAAGACCTCAATATATCATCACTACAACGTGAAAATTATGAGGAAGATATAGACCGTATAAGTCACAAGATTCCTATTGGCGAAAGAAGTTCAACTGTCAATCTCAATCTGCTTTTGGATGAAAAAGGACAAACTCCTCCAGATACTTCTTTGGATATTCACGTTACAAGAATATTCATATCTGCAAATAATTCCTATGCAGAAAGTGGAAGACTCCAGCACATCTCTACCTGGATAGCGCTATATTCTATTTTACAGTATTTATGATTCATTTGTGAATTCAAGATCAGTTAACGATCACCGAGATAATTCGTCTGGTGGAAGATAGTGTATAAATTGTGAATAATTATATTCAGGTATATTGTGAATAGAATGTAATAAATTTCTGTTGTTTATTTAAATAATAGTGATATCAAGTAGATATCAGACGGGGAGTGTATTGTCACAATTAGTGTATAGTCATGTCAAAAATGGAGACATTCCGAACGCACCGTGTGTATTTTAAATAATTGGTTTCGTTTCCCTATTCCACCTTTCTCAATCGTATTCAGAACGTAGATCTATGAATGTCCAGATATTAGTTTGGAACTTGGAATACCTAGTTCAATAACAGTGTAAGTCTTACATTATATTTTCATTATATTTGCATGAAGATGGATTTATTTAACGTAACTACACAACAGTTTATTGTAAATATCAGCTCTACAAATTGACTGCATAATTTGCTATAAATATCGATTTTAACGGAATGTTCATCTCACACAGAAACGTACAACTGTTGATTATAATTATATTTACAACTTTCAATAAAGTATTTAAAGTTTTTATGTATTATTTCCGTCTAAAAGAGGAAGATAAACAACCGTTATTCAGTTGCATAATTCGTATAAATATAGCATGTACGGCAAGCAATTAGTGACATTTAAATACATCCAGATATAATTATGGAACACATATTCCGTGTATTACAGCAATTCAGCTGTATTCTTCCGTGACTATACCGGAAATCGATGTTTGATATTACACAGACACACGTCATATTTGTGTTTATTTATGCAAATTATTGTGTATATAAATATGTTGACATTTTACTTATAACTATGGTAGCTTAAGTGGACTTTAAATTCTCGCTATTTTGGACACATAACTTATGATTGTTAATTGTTGTATTTTTCAGGTTTTTACCAATTGTTCACCGACTAATTAGAATAGTTGATCCACACTGGGTTTTTATTTTGAATTGGGCCAACGAACTAGGTTAAGCTCGCTGAGTCCGGCTCAGTACATCTACCATTAAAAATCAATTACATTTATACTAGCTCTGTTAATTTAAAAAAAAATGAAATAATTTCCACTGAAGATTATTTCTAATACAATTGTTGATATTTCGCGACTCCCACAATTTTATCAGTTCACGCTACCTCCGGATGCAACAGTACATCAAATTCTTTGATTTATGCAGTTGTCGGTCTTTGTATATTTCCGGCGTAGCGGACGCTGTTGATTTCATTTGACGAATACAATTCTCTCAATTATTTGAGCATTTTGATGTTGTTAAGCATGATGCCATTTTATTTGTGAAAGTATACGGTCAAATATACGCCAGAATCACATTATGTAGGTAAAAAAGGGAGTGCAGTGTTGAAAGCCAAGGTAAGACATAATAATCTTTTGTGGTACTTTCACTTTTAAAGAAATTGAGTAAAGCATGGATGGCTTTTAATAGGAAATCTTCAATATGGTATGGGCACGTTCGATGAATAAATAACAGTTTTGTATAATGCTACGAATGTAGTGGCAACCTGTCGCCATCTTTTACAATACATTGTCAAGGCAACCTCCTGTGATGTTGTTTGGAAAAAAAATCGTTTGGTAAATATTTTTCTAAATATGCACCAAAGTGAAACTATTTATAAAATAAGATGGAAATAACAATGTTTATTATTGAAAAACTACATTGCGTAAAATATTTGAAGAGTTTACAAAATAGTTAACTGCACAAACGTGACTGCGCAACTTTCCGTTCCCGTTTCGGCCGCCCTGTTGTTGAAGGGTTTGCAGTTGGTCTAAGATGTTGACATTCCTACCATTGACGCTCCCTTCGGGAGCGTATTATGCTGACTGTGTCATTAATTTTCATCTTTTCATTGCAATTTCCAAGTGAATAAATAGTTGTTCTTTTCATTTAGTTTTTGTCAATTTAAATTCCTATATTTCAAATAGTTGCATAATGTCATGGAAATTCGAAAAATAACTTTTATTGGCCGATCTCAAAAAATCATTTATTTCATGGTATTAAATGAAGAGATAATTAAAATGAGTGGTCACAAGTGGGGTAAAAACTTTAATTTATTAAAAATATTACCACATTGAGGTTGATTTCTGTGACAGTAGATCCCTACAAGTAAGAATTTCATCACTATTTGATTGACAATACTGTAGCTCCGCCTTATAAGTCACGTGACAGGCATCGTACATGGCTGTAGGTATACTATGCCATAATAGTATATTAGACACTATTAACACAGTTTCTTACAGGAAGCATAATAATTGCAAATAGTGCTAAGAGAAAGCCGAAAATTATGCCGATGAAATTTTCACCCTGGCTGGGGATGGGACCACGGACCTTTGGTTTCGTTATCTTACGAGCAAACCACTTCACCATCAGCTGTCTTTTTTTCGGTTCAATTTTGAGTTGTCTGTATTGTTTTGCGTAATATTTGTAAGATCAAACTCAAAATCACTAATTGACTCTCATCTAATTTAACAAAATTATTATCATTTGAGGTGTTAAAACAAAGTATATAATTTGCAGCATGGCTCATGTACTCATACTCAATTTATTGAAAAAACCTGGTGTAGCATACCTAGATGTTTCTTGTCGTAAATATAAAACGCGAAAAATAAAATCCTGGTAAGTTTGCATAATTTTTAATTTCATTTCTAAAGGTCGAGTGAAGTCTTTTTAATACTCTTTAACACGAAAAATCATTCCAAATTTCGTGAGCCCCAGCACATCAACTGGAAGTACAATTTCAAGATTTTGATGGATGCAGTTGAAGACTATGCTAGGAAGTGGGCAAAGAAAGAAAAAGAGGACGTTGAAACATTGTCCGACTGGATCAGGTCCATAAAGTCATTAATTGTAAATCGCATCCGGCGCCTAAAAACAGCTATGAAATCCAGAAATCCCAGTATATTTGAAGATCCCCTTGTAGAAAGAACTCTTTCCAACCTCCATGAAAATTACGTCATTGTCCCTGTAGACAAAGCTTCTAACAACATACTGTTTGTGTGTAAGAAACACTATCTCGACTGTCTTGTGAAGGAGATGGGCATCGACAGTTCATCTGGAAACCCTTCTTATACCCCTACTACAATATCGAGGGATGAGATTGTAAAAAATCACACTTCAGTGTTATCATCATTTGGCATAAAAGCTAATGATGAAAACAATCAACTCCCTTACATCTACTGGGTACCTAAACTTCATAAGAATCCATACAAACAGAGATTCATTGCCGGGTCTTCCAGATGCACCACTAAACCTCTTTCACAGCTCCTCACTACTTTGTTGACCGCAGTCAGAGACGGCCCGAAAAATTACTGTAATAAAGCTTACTCCACAAGCGGTGTGAATCAAATGTGGATTCTTAAAAATTCAAAAGATCTCCTTGAACAGCTTTCCTCAACCAGTCTTACCCGTTGCCATAGCATTCAAACTTTTGACTTTTCTACACTTTATACAACCCTGCCACACAATAAACTGAAAACAGTAATTGCAGATTTAATACATCAATGTTTCTGCACAAAAAAATGGAGAACGCAGATACACCTATTTAGTTATAGGGAAAGACAAGACATATTTTGTTAAGAACCACACCGATTCAAATAAGAAGTACACCGAGACTGACGTAATCAAAATGTTAGAATTTTTGATCGACAATATTTTTGTCGAATTTGGAGGTCGTGTTTTCCAACAGACAATAGGGATTCCTATGGGAACAAACTGTGCGCCGCTTTTAGCTGACCTTTTCCTTTACTCGTACGAGGCCAAGTTTTTACAAGGGCTTATTTAAAGAAAGCAAAAACATTTAGCCCAGTCCTTTAATTTCAGCTTCCGCTACATAGACGATGTGCTTTCTCTTAATAATCCTAAATTTAAGGATTATTTACATCAGATCTATCCAAATCTCTCTCTTGAAATTAAAGAAACAACTGAAACACCTACTTCAGCTTCGTACCTAGATCTTTTATTGTATATTGACGAAGATGGACGTTTGAAGTCTAAGCTATATGACAAGCGTGATGATTTTAATTTCCCCATTGTGAACTTTCCCTTTCTTGGCAGCAATATACCTACCTCTCCAGCCTATGGAGTGTACATTTCACAGTTGATTCGTTACTGTCGAGCTTGTAGTTTGTACAGTGATTTTTTGAACAGAGCAAAAACACTGTCCCAAAAGCTGCTTAGTCAGGGATTTGTTCAACCTTTGTTAATTTCATCCCTCAAGAAATTCTATGGCCGTCACCATAGCATCATTGAAAGATATGACGTGTCAGTATCCCAAATGAAAGTGGACATTTTCAGCTAGATTCACGTCTTCCCGGATTTGACTACCGACTTTGACATTTTCCCGGATTGAATCACCCACAGTGTGACGGGTGCTGTTAACAGAGCAGGACATGCTTACCCTTCCGGAGCACCTGATGTCACTCTCAGTTTCACTGGAGTTCACACTGTGAGTGACTTTGTTCTGAATGTTGTGTTTTCTGGTTCTGTGCTTTGTGTCTGTCTGGCGTCATTGTTTTTGTGTCTAACGTCATTGTTCTCTGTGTTCTCGTTTTTGCCCTGTCTTTGGACTTCGCTTTTTGTGAATTTCACCCCTTTGTTCCTTCGGTGTTCTACTGCCGTTGTTTCCAAGTGAGTTCCTTTTTGAAATTTTCTTAGATTTATTCTCCATTGCTGTCCTATTTCGTACATGCAATGTATATTACTCTATGATTTCTACGGTATCACAAACATCAAATAAATATCTTGGAAACATGAAATGCCATAATTTACAGTTAATTCTACAAACTCTGGATAATTCAAACGTCCTTTCATACAACAGACATTTGGTGACAAAAATATTTACTTCAAGGTTCTACATTTATTTTTTTTTTAAATTCTGTCCTCCATTACTGTCGTACATCTGCTATTACTACCTGACGAGCTTGGTCGGAATATTTTATATGGTCTCCGTGGTTGGTGTACTTTACTGGGTATTCCCCAATATTCTTTCTACCTTGAAGACTTTATATTCTTCACTTTTTCCTAATGTTTATGTTAAACAGGTCTATATTGTTATTAAGAACATTTTTATAATTTTTCACCCTCTTTTTCTTCGCCAAAATTTCGTCGGATTTTTACAACAAGTGACGTCTTTTATTTTTCGCATAGCATTTCGTTCACTGAAACTTTCATCGTTGTACCATGGTTTATGACCAAATGAAGGCCTATTTTTGTACTTTTGACATACGTGCCGAAAACTTTTTTACTGATTCACACAGCAACTTGCCAATATTATCAGCTAAAGTATTAATAGCTAATATCTAGGTTTCTGTTTAATTAAGTCTCTGCAGATGAGAATTTTGACTATTAATATCTCTTCAGTGTATATCAAATCAAAACATTTTGAATTCCGTATACTTAAATATGTGCAAGAGCTGATAGAAGAACAAATAACCATCAAGAATCATATCTATGCAAGAGGTAGATTTTCCTTTGTTTTGAACAAAATTTTGTTAAATCTAGATATTAAAAAATTTCAAATAAAATCGGTTTTCGAACCAGCATCGAAGTTCTGGCTACTGGGTTTGTGAATATCTTCGGGGACTAACAGTCCACCAGGAAAGGCATCTACCCGGCGGTAATAAATAACAGAATATTAAGATAATTCTAACAAACATTGTTAATATCAATTGAATCACTAAAACATTGAATATACGACACTTCATCGATATCTATACTATTTTTGTAATTAACATCTTTTTCTGGGTCCAATTTTCTTATCTCTTCCTTAACTTCACAATTTCCTTTCATTCTTAATCCCATGTCATGGAATATAATATCACCTCTAATATTATTACCAATTCTACCATTTACAATAAAAAGATATTTTTTTAGTTATTAATGTTTATTTTTGTCTGATCTATACTGTTTTTAAATTTTGGTACTTTAAGTCGACCCAAGATTTCTGTTTTGTTTTCAGTAATATTTGCAAAATCAAAATCAATATCATTGATTGCACTGTTATTTAATCAACCATTTGGCGGGCGACTGTTTAAATCTCCAAATATATTTACAATTTGCATAAGAGACATAAGTTGTCGAAATGCGCATATGCAGAAACTAAATTCATAGTCATTTCGGTATTGTGTTATTTACAACATGGCTCATGTACTCATACTCAAGTTATTAAAAATACCCGGTGTAGCATACCTAGTAAGGTTTCTGGTGGTAAGTAGTGTAGAGGGACATGCGCCAGTTACGAGATATAATTGCTGCTGCTGCTGCTGATATTGAAGATGACGTCATTTCACTATATTTCTGCTACTGCTGCTGCTGTGATGATTAGAATAGTGTAGGTCTGCTGCTGCTGCTGGTGGTGGTAGTGGTGGTGGTGGTGGTGTGGATTCTTCAAAATTCTGTCTCCAAGCAGTTTCATGTATTTCTCTTATGTTACAGACATAACACTGATTAGTATAAGCATGGCTTGGTTAAGAAAATAGTAAGCACACTATGCCATGTTGGTCCTCTATGAAATGTGATTTCCTATGCCGGGTACTGTTATTTCACGTTATGTGCAGAGGTTAAAAACGAGGGACAATACATCCAAGCAATCTTGGTTAGTTTTTTTTTTAAAATACTTAAATTTAAATGACATTAAGTAACTGAATGGCTAGCAGAACATTCACTGATATTTCTACGATACAACAAAAAAATTGTAATAATACAATGAGGGAATAAAGAACAAAATATGGAAGAGCCGAAAAGTTTGCAACATTTTATCTAAACATTCAAACGACACATTGTAAACTCACATTGATTACAGAAACCCATGCATTACTCAAATTTATGTTGACTTAAACCCATTTGAAATATCGGTAAGTACTCTAATTTATATCTTGTGTTTTTCATTATTCAGTGGTACTGTGATTTCTCATGCTATATTTAATAAGGTACTGTGATTTCTGGTTAAGGCAATGACTATGGTACTGTTATTTCCTGTGAATATCTGATCGATATGCGACTTATCAAAACTCTGGTGTAAATTACTTTTGGAGTGTAAAAAATTCTATTGAAGTTTTAGATAAACTACAATCTATTCAAAGACCAGTCTCATCTATCGACAGTTATGATTTTTCTACACTTTATACTACCCTTCCACATAATTTGATTAATTTCAAGTTGGGACAACTTATTAAATGGTCTTTTAAATTTTCTAGTCTGCAGTTCATTTGCTCTAACAAAAAGCAAGGATTCTTCTCTAATATAACCTATAATAATCATTGTTCTTGGACATGTGATGATATGATTAATGCACTCAATCTTTTGCTGGACAATATTTTTGTTCGTTTTGGCAACACTATTTATCAACAGGTCATAGGTATTCCCATGGGTACAACATGTGCACCTCTCATTGCAGATTTTTTTCTTTTCTGTTACGAACGAGATTTCATGAAAAAAAACCTTCAAAACGGAACCATACCTAACTGTGATAAACTTATTTCTTTTTTCAATGATAACAGCAGGTATATTGACGATATCCTTACTATCGATAATCCCCAGTTTTTAGATTATGTAGACATTATTTATCCACAACAACTGAAATTAAATAAAGCTTACAATGATTCCAAATGTTGCCCTTTTCTGGATCTGACTATTATTATTGACTCTGGTAAAATCAAAACCAAAATATATGATAAAAGGGATGATTTTGATTTCACTATTACTAATTTCCCTTTTCTTGACGGCGACATTCCCCTTGCTCCATCCTACGGGGTGTATATTTCTCAACTGGTACTATCCGCATGAGTTTGTTCTACTCTTGATGATTTCAATGAACGTAACCGTACTATCACAGCCAAACTTTTACAACAGGGTTACAGATTTCATAAGTTGTTGAATACATTTAAGAAGTTTTGTAATAGATATGAACATGTTATATCTAAATATGGCGTTACTCGTAAACAGCTTATTACTATGGGCATTTCTAGTCCTCAATTTTACGGAAATATTGTTAAACAAGATGTGTTTGTGAAACACAACATATGCCCCCAGATTCCCAATTTTACCCATTTTGGACCCCTTTGACCTTGACCTTTGACCTTTGACCTAATTTTTTTTTGCATATTTATGTTCCTCTTGACTAGACCTATACACTTGCCAAGTATCAAAAGTCTACCTTGTATAGTTCAAAAGTTATAGCCAAGGTTAAAGTTTCGGACGCACAGACAAGCAGACAAACAGACAGACAGACAGACAGACAGGACAAAAACAATATGCCCCCGATCCTCGAACTGGGGGCATATAAAAATGCCGGAAATTGATAAAAAAAATCCAGAAAAGCTGGGAAGTAACTGACATTCTTCACGTAATGGGGGATATCGGCAAGATATTCTGCTTGCATCCGTTAAATTAGCTTTTACACCTAGTGACCTGAAAATTTTGCACACATACTGGCCTCTCACTGATACTGCCGATGTCTACTGAAATTTGGGAAGTTTTGAGTTTGATTTTTCTTCCGTAGTGCGACAGTGTTCTACCAGCAGACTGGGCTCCTTGAGCTAGCCGGCAGTTTAGCGGCGAGCACCCCTTGACCTTTTTTTCAAAATTACGTATTGTCTTTTTCTCTCATTTCAAGATTGTGGTCATGGCGTTAGTAGTCTACCTCTATTGGGTTTTATTCGTATGTTTTATACTATAGGGAAACGGGACAGATAAAGGGGAGGTTTTGGTACCCCAAAACCGGTTTAACCCTACCGTTGGCTTTTGCTAGTGCCGGTACCAAGTCCGGCTGTCCCGAGTTCCTATCGTTGTCTACGTTTGTCTTTTTGCGTTTTTCTTGTGTAGTTCCCTTGCAAACTGTTGCATGTAATTAACTGCATGTAATGTTTTCAGCCATTGTAGGTGTTTCCTGTTATCCATTTGTTAACATATGCAAAATGTGTTATATATTACTGAATAATTACCTTGTGTTACATGCATAAAATAATCCCAAGATACCATAAATTTCGGTTACAGCTAGTGATATGCCTCAAAGATGAATTGCATACTGAAATACCAACCGCTCTCTTACCCATTTAAAAACATAAAACTAATATGAAGTAAAATAATACTGAATATTGTCTAAATCGTTTACAACTTAAAAAATCTGTGGTTTTCCTGCTGCATGCGCCACGTCCGGAAGTCAACGGAACAGTCAAATGCGGTTTAAAAATCAACATATTTAGTGTTCTAAATGAAGTGTCAAATTAGAACCGAAATAATTCATTAAATGGAAAAAAGGGAAACGGGGAATGTGTCAAAGAGACAACGACCCAAAGGGGAGTAATAACAACTCAAAGCCATCATAAGATCTTCAATGAACGGTGAGGAAACCCCACACCCAACGGGGGTCGGAGTCGGACCCTAAATAAAGAGTTATCAAGTTCAGCGAAATGAATACCATCCTAGACTCCTATAGACATAAAGTAAACTAAGAGAAAACAGGCAAGACACACAAAGGCTTAATAAATTCCTGACTTAGGACGGGCGCAAACCTGCTGCGGCGGGGTTAGATTAGTTTTATTCGGCCCAAACCTTCCCCCTAGCCAATGTTATAAATAAAAAATCAATAGTAACAACTGTAAAATTCAGTTAGCAACAGGACTGTGTCAGTTGTTAAAAATGAAACTGAAAGAACTAAATATACGGACATAATCATGAAATCACAAAAGACTACTAGCAGTTAACTGGCATGCCAGCTACAGACCCATTACCAACTGACAAAATTATGTTCTCTCAGTATAAGGCTTCCATCAAGATCCCTTCCCGTGAGGAGTTTAGCATAATGAATTCATGCATTTACAAGAATACGCAACCCGTGCCCATGCAATACTGATTTTAGAATTTTAGAATGTGCTTAGTTAAGATGCAAAGACCCTATAAAAAATCAATGTTAATACCAAAGAAGGCCATACTTAATGACTTAACGACAATACCGTAATTATAACCCTTATGAATTAGACGATTTAAAGGTTTTATAAGTTTCTAATTAGGCGAGTTTAAGCATTTTCTTTTCTCTTATGTAAAACATTACCGTAAAATAAGGGATGTGAAATACCAGCCTTTATTGGATGTTTACAGGTCGCATTGTATTTATGAACTAAGTCTTTATATCGATGATAAAATTAGGTAAGGTTTTAGCTAGTTTATGATAACGAAAACTCTGATGTAATAGTTTTGCAGTTATGAAAAGATTCCGTTCATTAAAATCGCAAACGTTATTACATACTCGAGCAAATCGAACAAGCTGAGATATGTAAACACCATATGAAGGCGCTCATGGAACAATGGATAATTAACTATGGCATTTTTATATTCAGTATAGGTGAATAGTCTATTAGCTGTGGTACAATCCTCCTATTTTTGCCCTTAAATAAATTGTTTCTTAACGAACGTGTCTACAGCATTTCAGAATACGCTTCAAAATTCAATTATAGATGTGGAACCACTTGTTCATCTTTTTACCTTTTCAACTAAAAATTTGAAATTTCAAAGCTCCCTGGACAATTGATCTTAAGTTAAACATTGCAAAGACCATATATGTCGTTCATACCTTCTTTAAATTATGTCAAATTTTCACCTTTCTAAGACATTCGCGTGTGTTGGAGAAAGCCACCTATAAATACGTACCACGATGTCACAAAATAGCACTTAAATAGTAAATGAGAAATCCCCTCCTTTAAGAATGTATTCTGGTCATGTTTCAGTCTGAGTCGTTGAAATCTCGTTTGGAAATGATTTTATTTTTTTATATATTTTATGTACAATAGAATTGAATCAAGGACGTATATTTAGAAATATACGCCCTTGATTGAATTAACAAAATTTATGTTCATTTATGACCAAATAGTTTCAGAGTAATCTCAAAGTGAAGATTTATGACTTAATCGGTTGTTAGATTCATGTCAATTTTTCACCAAATAAGGGCTGGGTTAGAAAAAGGCCATTTTATGAAATAAAATATTTACTTAAGATTTATTTTTGCTTTTTAATTCACCTGGCCTACAAGGCCAGGTGAGGTTTTGCCATCACTATGCGTCCGTCGTCCGTCCGTCCGTCTGTCTAACTGTCTGTCAACAATTTCAAAAATCTTATCCTCTGAAATCACTGGGGCAATTGTAACCAAACTTGGCCTGAATCGTCACCAAAGTATGGCTTCTCAAAATTGTGTTCGATTAGGCGGTAGGTCAAACAACGTGGCCGCCGTTGCTGAAAATAGAACGTAGGGGTAAATTGCAGTTTTTGGCCAATAACTCGAAAACCGTAACAGATATCAAAAATTTGACGGAGTTAAAATGCTCAGCATGATGAGATCTACCTACCATGCAATTTTGAAGAAAATCTGTTTACAGATATAAAAAAATGACGGAGTTAAAATGCTCAGCATGATGAGATCTACCTACCATGCAATTTTGAAGAAAATCTGAAACCCATCTCGGAGTTGAAGCCCTTTTTCCGTAAAATTTTCAAAAGTTGTGCATTTTTTATTATTAATTTAAAAAAGTGTAACAGATACAGGTCTAGTGTAAATTGCAAAAATGTTCAGCATATCTACCCACCCTGAATGTTTGAAGAAACTCCAAAATCCCTTGTAGGAGTTATTGCCCTTTTTTCTCAGAATTTTCAAAATTTTCATATTTTTGGTCTTTTATTTCCAAAACTAAAGAAGATGAAGGTTCAGTGTAAATTGATAAAATGTTTGCCATGCTATGGCAACTTCAAAACTGGTGTTGAAAATTGTTCGTTGACCACCGGTTTCAAAATGGCTGCCAAAAGAGGCGGGAAAAGTCAACATTGTCTGATTTCAATGCAATTTGGTTTCCAAATGGATATTGATGTTTGTCAAAAAAGCCCAACAAAGAAATATAGTAAAACATTATCAGACTTTAAATACAGTTCAAGATGTGTTGTTCGAGCTACCAAAGTTTGAGAGACTGAATGTCTACTGTATAACTTACAATGTTAGCTTGATTGTGGCAACTGAAACCCAGGTGAGCGATACAGGCTCCTGTGAGCCTCTGGTTTAAAAATAGTGTTACATATTTTTGCAATAAATATCACAAAACAAATGATGTTTAAACCATTAGCTATTTAAAAATTTAGAAAATCTGCATTTTCAGGAAAATATGGAAATGCTGAAATTGCCCCTAAAACTCTAAGCTAGATTAGTCAAAAAATGGGCAAAATGCCTAAAAATGAGCAAAAGTGCTAAAATTGGCCACTTTCTAACAACTGTAGCAAAATAATTTGCACAGCAATCTATGAATTTTTCTTCATATATTTTATTTAGAGGGTAAGAGCATTGCAAAAACCAAGGTTCGAAAAAAAGTTTAATACTTAAAATATTTGGCTCCCCACCAGAGTACATCCTAGTAACTGATCCTTTTCAATTGACCTTAGTCTTAAAATAATCCCAATATATCAATGTTTAAAAGGCTGTATCAATCATTAAATTTAAAGGTGCAAGAACACAAAGTCTATCTTTAAATTCAAAAGGTCTATTTTAACTATGTTCCAAGCTCTGATTGGTTGAATTGGTGGTTTGATGTATGTTCCAAGCTCTGATGGGTTGAATTGGTTTGATATCAAAGCTCTGATTGTTTGAGTTAATGGTTTGATACCTTAAAAAGTGTTGCGATTTGGATTTGAATACTTTTGAAACTCTTTGTTATATTAGTTTCATAGGTTATGTGTTCGATAAACCTGAAATGTGTACAAAATATCAAAATATAACGATCTTTTTACAATAAACAAAACAGTATGACAGAGTTGATTTATCATACACGAATCACAGTACAAAACACAGAAAATAACAGTACCACTTGTATCTTTACCACGCTAAATCACAGTACCATTGAAAAATTACCCGACTCAACAAATCGTTTCAAATCTATGAAAAAACATATTGATATGATTATGAAATGATGCATTAATGTAGATAAATGAATTTTATTACAGGGTTCCATTCATTGTTTAAACCATTACAATTATTTTATGTGTTTTCTGCGTAGGAAACATTTACACATTTCAGTTTACACTTCATTTTCAAGGATGCAATATGAAATATCATTTTACACAAACATATTTACTTCTAAATATTTCATAAATTTGTTGTGAAATGTTCATACAAGTAGTGTATTTACTTGTTTAGAGCTAATCAATCCCGTAAACTTTCTAAAACCTTATATTTATATACCAGTGAAAATCACCTGAATCACAGTAGTCATAGGTTATGCATATCCCGTGGCCGCCGCCTTGCCGCTCCCACGGGATATGCATAACCAGTATAGGTTTATATAGAATAACAAAAAAGCTTTAGCACCTTCACCCCACCCTCAAAAAAAATTACCCTGGAGTACACCGAAGGGGAAAGAGTTACACAGAAAAAAGTGATAAAAAAATTTAAAAATTTGACCCCCCTCTCCAAAAAAAA
>MJUU01058352.1:1921-12778 GCA_002080025.1 Modiolus philippinarum | reverse complement strand
TAACATTTTTAGCCCCTTAAGGGCATGCCCCCAGGGGTCATACCAAAATTCCGCTATCATCAGTAAATGAGATGCATATAATCGAACTTGCTTACAAAGTTTCAGCTTCCAAACAGGAATACTTCAGAAGATTTCGCTTATTACTGGATATCTCGAAATACATTTTCGCTCATTTTTCCGCCCTGAGGGCAAATTTCAAAATTCCGAAACCTTCGGCACAGACAACTTTTATAGTGTTACTTATACCCTTATTACAAGGTTTCTGCGATTTAAGGTGTAAGAGAAGTTCCAGCGGAATCGATTTTTTCGTTTTTTGGACCCCTAGAGGCCATGCCCTGAGGGGTCATACCAAAGTTCCGACACCCTATGTGAAGTTGCTACATAATATGTGAGTCCATATCCGAGTTTCAACCTTCTAGCCCAAATTGCCTTCGAAATTTCTTCAATTATTGGATATCGCGAAAATTCGTTTTCGCCCATAATTTGCCCCTAGGGCGTTTGACCTAAATTCCGAATCCACAGAGCGCTACTTCTGATCATACTCTGGTATGGTGCCGAGTTTCAAATTTTTATCTCTTATAGTTCCAGAGCTATCGGGGAGCATTACAAACGCACGTACGTACCTACGTACATACGGACGGACTGCATTACATAATCCCCCTGCTTTCGCTAAGCGGGGGGGATAATAAATCTGTCCCCACCATCAGTTTGTGACGTGTATATCTTTTGTCAGCTTCTGTTAAAGAAAACACAATGTCATCAAATGTGGAAGGCAACAGACAAAATATTGTATACATACATACACAATGTAGCATTGTGTCATCTTCTTACAAAGGAACTTTCAATTTACTGATAAAGAAGCCAACAATGAATCAGTCACAGCATCACTGCATTTGATTGGTCAAGAAGATCGGGTAGGGACACATCTATTGAATCGACCCTATTTACATAAAAAATATTAAAATCAAATTATTGTCTTGTGTCTTTGTTTTTTTAGCTCACCTGACCCGAAGGGTCAGTGTGAGCTATTGCCATCACTTGGCGTCCGTCGTCCGTCCGTCCGTCGTCTGTTAACTTTTCACATTTTCATCTTCTCCTCTGAAACCACTGAAGCAAATTCAACCAAACTTTACAGGAATGATGTATGGAAGGTCCTATACAAAGATTGCTCATTTCGTTCCAATTCGATGAAAAACATGGCCTCCAGCGGGGAACTTAGGTTTAACATTGGACCCTATTGGAAAATTCACATTTTCTTCTTCTCCTCTGAAACTGCTGAAGCAAATTCAACCAAACTTTACAAAATTGATGAACTGAAGGTCCTTAACAAAGATTGCTCATTTCATTCCGATCTAATAAAAAACATGGCCACCAGCACAGAACATAGTTTATTTTGGCCCTATGGGAAATTCACACTAAAAACATGGCCACCATGCAAAACATCAAAAACCCCGCTTCAGCATTTTGTCAGGTGAGCGATACAGGCTCAGTATCTGAGCCTCTAGTTTTGTTTTGTTTTTGTTTTTGTTTTTTGCTTTTCTTGTTTTGCCAAGTTTCTGGGCTTAAATATTTGTAGTTATTTAAAGCATCTTTTGGTTCTTCAGTATTCTACGGCCTTTGTTCTGAACAAAAATATTGCATTACTGTAAAAAAAAAAATGTAAATCTTTATACCTTCCCCCTTTGGGGGAGGTATATAGTGTTCATGGTGTCCGTCCAAAAGCTGGTATCCACTACTACCCCTAAACCACTGATTTGAATTTTCTGCATCTTATGTAGTATTGTAGATGTGTACTATGTATTTTGTTTTACCCATTCCCTTTTTCCAGAATTTTGACATGTGTTGGACTTTGTCATTTTAGCTCAATGCAGACCATATGGTGACCACCTGGTAACAACTACGCCTAATAAACCACTGCTTAGAGTTTCCTGAAACTTATGCAGGAGCTTAATTACATATTGTAGATTGCGCTGTGCTTTTAGTTTTCCAATATTTCCCGTTTTCCAGATTTTTGACATGCTTTGGACTTTTTCATTGAAGCTCAATGCAGACCATATGGTGACCACCTGGTTTTCCCTTCTCCAAATTCACTGATTGGAATTTCCTGAAACTTATGCAGGACCTTAATTACATATTGTAGATGTGCACTATGCATTTTGTTTTCCACTAATTCCCTTTTCCAGATTTTTGACATGTTTTGGACTTTGTTATTGTAACTCAATGCAGACCATATGGTGACCACCTAGTTTCAACTACTCCTTAACCTCATATCAGAATTTTATGAAACTTATGCAGGACCTTAATTACATATTGTAGATGTGCACTTTGTATTTTGTTTTCCACTAATTCCCTTTTCCAGATTTTTGACATATTTTGGACTTTGTTTTTGTAGCTCGATGCAGTCCATATTATGGTGACCACCTAGTTTCAACTACTACTTAACCTCATATCAGAATTTTATGAAACTTATGCAGGACCTTAATTACATATTGTAGATGTGCACTATGCATTTTGTTTTCCAATAATTCCCTTTTCCAGATTTTTGACATGTTTTGGACTTTGTTATTGTAACTCAATGCAGACCATATGGTGACCACCTAGTTTCAACTTCTCCTTAACCTCATATCAGAATTTTATGAAACTTATGCAGGACCTTAATTACATATTGTAGATGTGCACTATGCATTTTGTTTTCCACTAATTCCCTTTTCCAGATTTTTGACATATTTTGGACTTTGTTATTGTAACTCAATGCAGACCATATGGTGACCACCTAGTTTCAACTTCTCCTTAACCTCATATCAGAATTTTATGAAACTTATGCAGGACCTTAATTACATATTGTAGATGTGCACTATGTATTTTGTTTTCCAACAATTCACTTTTTAAAGAATAAGATTCTTGACATGTTTTGGACTTATTATCATTACAGCTTAATGTAAACCTGATATATAGTGACTACAGTGTATCCACTACTTCTCCTTGCAGATCAATGATCAGAATTTCATGAAACTGTAACAACAACAACTTTTATTTGTCAATCACGACACCCCAAAGGAGCAGAATAATTACAATTCTAATTTAATACAGTTGATTAAGTTTGATTACATTAATTGGAGATAAAACGAACAAATGAGTTATAATAACTAATAGTGAGGATCAAGAAAGGGAGACAACAAGATGTATATAGCATGTTCAATGAATTATGTGTGGAAGCAGGCACCAAAGTAAAAGGTAAAAAATAGAATATATGGATATATATAAAAAATGCTCAACTAACTTGGGAAAATTTTGACTTTTGAGCACTAAATAAATTATGTACTAATTCAATTAGTTTTTTATTGACATAATTGTCCTCATTGGACATTAACCAAGTAAATTTAGACTTAATGTCTAAAGTACAGAAATTTGGATATTTTGTGGAAAGGTCACTTAAAAAGTAGCAAATTTAGGGTCTGAAGATGTCTATTTAGAAAGTATATGTCAAATATAGATCAAATAAAAACTTTTGGAGGACCAGAATTCAAACTCGAAAAATGTGAGCAAAGCTCAATAAAGTACATAGTACCCCTACCCCATTTTATTCCAGAGATAAAAAAAATCCAGAAAAACAAAAAATGATATCAAATAAACTTTTTAAATAGATGGTGCACAATGGCAATATGTACTTGGCAATCTGTGAAAGTTTCAAATAATTAGTGCTTGTAGCTGTCTCACGTCCTTGTTTTGTCTTTGTTTTTCTCTGTTGCTTTTTGTCTTCGGATTTCGATTTTTGTAGTCTTCGCTGCCCTTGTTCCTTCAGTATTCTACTGCTGTTGTTCCATTGAGTTGTGCAGAAGGAGGTGTCGCCGCAAAGTGTGTACCCCTATGGCGAACAGACAGACGGACGGAGCAGACTAATGAATGAACAAAGGGACAGATGGAAGGATTCCATGATCACTATATACCGTCCGGTAAAGTAAAAAAGATATCTTCTGATCCAGAAGAGCACAAAAAGACCAGTTGGTCTTAAGCGTTACATCAAAAGTTTGAAAGGACAAACTTTGGTTCGCACAAGGGAAATATTACTAAGTTTAAGTTCTCAAATTTTGTTATTCTGTAGAACTATAATTTACCATTTTAAACTTTTTAGGGATCATAAATTCATTTTATATAAAATGGATGCTTTTGTATGAGCTAAAATTCATCTTTTTACAAGATGCAGAAGCTACAATAATATGTTATATTTATATCTTCAGCAACTCAGGAACGCAAATGCAGATGTTCCAAAACTTCAATACCGTAAACTTCAAATGATCACATTACCGGCAGTGGTGATGTCTCATGACAGTTTACTTTCACCATGATTAATTTACATGTTAAGGCAAATTTGATTTGTTCATGGCTACAGTTTTAACATTGGATAGACAGTAGATACATGCATACAAGGAGACACTTATAGTGTCCCCACATCCGGTCTCACTCCTTTAGCAGTCCATGAGAAAATGTCCATGATTCTCCTATTATGCCTAATAACGCCCGGGGGGGGGGGGGTTTGCATTTTTCTGAAAAGGGGCATTTATTCAGACAACCAAAATTGTAAGTAAAAATCACAAAATATAACGAATAGAAACATAAAATAGCAACATTGAGTGGTGTCTTCCTCGAATGCAAACATCAGATCAAAGAATGTTGGCATTCAAGGAATAAACCAAAATTTTACAGGTATTTTGTCTGTAGATCAAAGAATGTTGACATTCGAGGAATAAACCCATTGATGTAATGAAGGATATTATTATTATTTGATATTAATTTCACAGAATCCATTCAGTATGAATTTTTTCCCAGTTAATTGTATATATTGACAAATTTACTGTACTTTGAGTTCAAGGTTACAAGTATCAAAATAAGTATTTTTGCCAGGAAAAAGGAAGGAGCATTAACAGGGAAGGGGCTTATATTAGGCATAATATGGTATTCTCTTAGCTGTATCTGTTAATAGATTAAACAATTTGAATATCAGTTCCAAATGCTTCCTTGTTTTCTATGGTAGCAGGCAGATATTTCAAAACACTTAAATATTTAATTAAAGTTTTATTTCTTTCAGACAAAAACTTCTTCGAATTGTCTTGTATAAAAATTCTTAAACAGGACGGAATCATAAATATACTGTGAAAGTACTAATGTTCGTGGGGTTCCAATTTTCGTGGATTTCATGGTTTGCTGAAACCAAGAAATTAAATTCCCAACGAAATGCATTTTTCCATTGAGTTTTAATGCATATAATTTGAAACCACAAATTTTAATACCAACGAAATAGTGATATTTATGAAAACCACGAAAATTGGTGTCAACGAATAAAAGTACTTCCACAGTATACAGTCAAACTTTGATGGCTTGACACCCAAAAGACGGATAAAAACAGTTGGAGCTCGAGTAATTGAGGTCAAACTATGTGAAAACCCGAATTAAGGGACCAGAAAATTGATTTGAGCCATCGAAGATCTACTATACTTACATAGTTTACCACTTAAATTGTCTCATATTATAAATATAACATATAGTTTATAATATAAAAAGGATAGTCCATATATAAACATAAGGACAACATTCATAAACATATAAATATCAACAATCATCACAACAACGAAACCTGTAGAAACCAAACCTTGGTTTAACCAGACAACGCTAAACCTTAATATAATTCAATGTTTTAGAGACTGAGGAACTATGGGTAATGTAACTCTTCACTATGTACAAACAATGGATTTTCCTCCAATGATGCAACGTTATTTAACATTTTAACCAATCAAGAATTTAGAGTACACTTTTGAAAATATTAACATAAGATTTCTTCATTTCTGAAACAGTGCATAGGAACTTAACATTCTGATCAGATAAAACAGGCCAAGAATACTGTTAACAATTTTGTTTTGATTAATAACATGATAAAAAAATTTAGCCAAGTTTAAATGTTGCAAAACATTCTTTCTTGCAAATTTAGAGAAAAAATTGCTCAATAGTAAATAAATTTTGGCTTACAGTAAAGGTATAATGATAGAAAGGGAAAAAACATCATTTTTAGTTTAGACAGGTGCATAGTATAGTCAGGGTTAGGTTAAGACAGGTCTCGCTTTATATATTTTTAAACAAATAGATATTAAGGTTAGTGAATGTAAAGATATAACTGGTAAAGGACAGACGCATTGTATAAATATGAAAACTTCTCATTATCCTGTTCCATATCTTAGATAAAATATTGCATATCAACATTATTTATTATCAAGAATGCCAAAGTATAAAAATCTTTGAAATTGAACTTATTTGGTAGAGTTCAGCTTCAAATGATTTTTTTACTTCTCTTACATAATATTAAGTTGATTTCTAATATTGTAGTCTGAGGAAAATAACTATAGAAAATAAGAAATCATTTTCCAGTGGAAAAAGTGCTCATATACAATGTACAAATCCAATGTACAATCAACAACTTAAAATATCACAGTTCTTGCTTCATATCATGTACATTTTAAATAAATAAAAATAAAAACTGTAATGACCAACATAAAAGTTGTATAACTACAAATACATCTCTTAAATACCTCTCTTGAGATTTCTTTAATTCAGTTTGCATTTAAAATGATTTAGTGTACATTCATATCACCTATTAATGCTTAGTTGTCATTTTTAATATCACATTCATACACAAAAAGTAGCATATAATAAATACTAAGAGTGCACAAAGTTTCACATATCCCACTTCTGACACCACAATTGTAATAATTTATTTCACAGTATAATATCTCTCCATGATTTCATTAAAAAATAAACTGATTCCGGAATTATCACAATTCATGGTTTCACTTTTGACTTTTTGCAGATGCAGTCCGTTTTGGAAGAGCTATAAATCGTGGTCTAGCAGTGATGTTAAACTCCTCCTTCAAAGCTTCGGACATAATGTTTAATAAAGTGTTCTCTAAAACCGATTCTGCAATGTTACCAAATTCTGGATTCCTACAAAATATACAACAAATAATCAATGAAATGACTTCAAGAGGAAACTATTTAAAGGAGTTATCATTGGTGTTGAGGAAAAACTATGGGTCCATTTGAGAGACAACTCAATATTTAAGATAAGATCCAGCAAAAGATAAATGGACTTCTTTTTCATGTTCATTTATTCACCCATTATGTGGACTCTCTGAAGAATGCAAATATCATTGTAAAAAGCCTATTCATCTAAGAAAGCTTCAGGCCGTAAGATTTGGAGCTAGCAACAAATACTAAACAAAAACAGGATCAGTTTTCAATTAAACATCAGATGAGAATCTAGCAAAAATGTTAAAGACAGTGTCAGTTTTGAAATAACAGTCGAAGAATTGTTAGAATTGAGGAAGGGAGACCAATGATGTCTGTATCAATATAATCTTATGCTAAATTTGTACTGCATTTTATTTTCTTTGTTTATATGTATTTTGTATTGCTACAACCCTAATGGGTTTATTTTTTGCAATTACAATAATGTAAATAAATAAATGTAATGATAAGCTAAAACTTAATTTACATTTAACATGACCTACTTTTTCAGTATTTGTTTCTCTTTTAATCGTTTTTCTTCTTGTTTTATTCTTTGTATTTCCTCTCTAGTGTGTCGTGGAGGAACTTTACTTTTCTTTCCATTCTTTCCTTTACTCTGTAAATAAACATTTCAAATACAGTAACAGGAGAAATATTCATAGGGGTTAAATTTTGCTTAATTCATGGGTAAGAGTTATTAACTAAATTAAAAAATCCCTATGAATTCATTTCAAGGAATAGTAATTGCAATATCTGATATGAAATCCGCAAAAATTAGTCCACAAGAAATAGTTTTACAGTCAAATCTACAAAATTTTATCCCCACAAAAATAAATGATTATACAGTAATAATTAACTTGAATATCATCATGATACACCTACTTGTATTTAATTGATAAAAAAACTTCTAACAAATAATGAATATTTCAACTTGTCCCCTGCTGGTCAATATTTGCCTATTATAAAGTGGACCTGTTACAATCTTTCAATTAAAAACTTTACAAGTCATATTTTCCTATATAGACAGACCAGAGTTTACAATGTACATACACTGCTAAGGGTGCAAATCTTTATATTTTCTGGATCACATGATGTTATAATCAAAATTCCATTTGCTCCTTGAAATTTGGGTCAAAACATCAAAGAAAAAGGTCATGTAAACGTGGAAATTTTCATGTGGGGGTAATTTTCGCTACATTCGCAATCAAGAAAAATCCACGAAAATTTTCCCCACGCAAAATACTTAGATTTTGATGTGTGCTGTGTAAAAGCAACATCATTGTCAAATATGAAAGGCTTTGAGCGCAAAAATAACCCCCTCGTTAATGTTTGTTAAACAAAGTCGAGAAAAAAAACACCACGTTAACAGTATGTTCCAATGCCTGAAGAGCAATATTTCTCTGGGAATTTGGATTCTGATAACTGCTGTGTTGACTATGACCACAAAACTTGATATTTGCTTCAGTTTTGGATAGATATAGCAAAGGACAGGGATTCAAAGAAAATATCACTACATTGAGGCTTCTCATGCAGGGATATCAGGAATCAAGTATTAAACCATAGCAACAGACAAAGACAAAAATAATAAAAGTAACATTTTATGAGTTACCTCATGGGATACCAGGGAATCGAATAATCAAGAAATTTTTGCATGTGTAATCACTAAATATTTATTGAAAATTAAAAAGGGTATTTTAAAAAATATGGTAATCAAATACTGTGAAAGTACTTTTATTCGTGGTTTTCATAAATATCACTATTTCGTGGGTACTTAAATTTGTGGTTTCAAATTCCATACATTAAAACTTTATGGAAAAATAGCATTTTGTGGGGAACTTAATTTCGTCGTTTAAGCCAACCACGAAATCCACGAAAATTGGGACCCCACTAACTAAAGTACTTTCACAGTAATCAAGAAAGGGATCTGCTAATCAAGTTATCATTGAAACATACAACTTGTTTATATAATCAAGAAACCCATGAGAAGGTTCCTCTATAGAAAATTAACCTTTCTCTGACTTGTTTGACTGCCAGCTGATGAAGGTGGACTGATCCTTTGGGAACCAGCTTCTGACACAGGTAAAGACACAGATGATACCCGACCGTCATCTTCCTTTGGCGGTGACATTCTGCCTTTCTCATCTTTAGGTGGGGGTGGTGTCCCTTGTGCAGCTTCCTCTTTTGGAGGTGATTTCCTGCCTTCTCCATCTTTAGGAGTTGATTTTCTGCCTTCTCCGTCTTTTAGCTGAGATGTCCTTCCAGCTGATTTCGCTGATGATGCGGACACAGGTCTTTGTCCGACCTGAGCATAATATGGAATCTTCTCATTAGTTACTTTTCTGACAGCTTCATGGAAATATGTATCATCTAATAGACCCCTGAAATTTAATGTCATAGATTAACATAATACTGCAACAGAAAATTACATCAATTATTGCAAACCCTTACATATTTTAGAATACAATTTTGAAATCTGACTTGAAATCAAAACTTAAGTAAAGCAAATACCTGCGTCAACTAAACAAAAGTTATAAGTTTAGAGTCTCTATAGACATTACGTCTTCCAGGGTAAATATGTGTGCCTATATATTCTATGTTTTGCCAACAGACTTTAGTTTGATGAAATTTTGTGTATTTTTCCTCTTAAATACAATCATATTTTACATATGGTGAAAAGAACCAATGAGTCTTATAAGTTTTGAAATATTCACAGGAACAAATAGCAATGTGGTTAAATGAAAACTAGTTTTTTAAAATCTATGTTAAACTCCTAAGATAGGGTTAAAATTCAAAATTTTAGATATCAAATGCATGTATGTCTTTATGTGCTCAATATATAATCATCATAAAAAGTTCTTAACATCCTGTGAACTCCAAATTCACTTTGATTTTTTAAAATGACGAACAGCAATAAAAACTTGAATAAACTTGTCAACATTTTTCATTTTTACAGACTTTACATCAAATACACACATATAGGAAGCTCTAGGCATTTATCCAAAGTCTGCACAAAATAACAATATTTTCCATAAAAGAGGGTTCCAACACCCCCTTCCCATAAATCCAGCAAGAAACAAGTAGCAAAGACTTACCTCAGTACATTACTGAGAACATCTGACACAACAAGTCTCGTCTAAAGAACATTTAATAAAACTTACCTCAGTACATTACTAAGAACACCTGCACAACATCAGCCTCCGCTGTAGAACATGTTACAAAACTTACCTCAGGACATTACTAAGAACACCTGACACAACTTCAGCCTCCGCTGTAGAACATGTTACCAAACTTACCTCAGGACATTACTGAGAGCACCTGACACAACATCAGCCTTCGCTGTAGAACATGTTACAAAACTTACCTCAGTACATTACCGAGAACACCTGACACAACATCAGCCTCCGCTGTAGAACATGTTACAAAACTTACCTCAGGACATTGCTAAGAACACCTGACACAACATCAGCCTTCGCTGTAGAATATGTTACAAAACTTACTTCAGTACATTACTGAGAACACCTGACACAACATCAGCCTCCGCTGTAGAACATGTTACAAAACTTACCTCAGGACATTACTAAGAACACCTGACACAACATCAGCCTCCGCTGTAGAACATGTTACAAAACTTACCTCAGGACATTACTGAGAGCACCTGACACAACATCAGCCTCCGCTGTAGAACATGTTACAAAACTTACCTCAGGACATTACTAAGAACACCTGACACAACATCAGCCTCCGCTGTAGAACATGTTACAAAACTTACCTCAGGACATTACTAAGAACACCTGACACAACATC
>MJUU01058349.1:8244-68541 GCA_002080025.1 Modiolus philippinarum | reverse complement strand
TACATCCGTTAATAGCAATTCCATATGGCTTGAGTTTGTCATATGAGTCGACATGCCAAACATAGTTTGGTCCTTTACTAACGTAAGAACGCCTCTTCAGTCGGTTTCGTTTCCGAAAAGACACACCTTCAGCGTCTAGTATCTTCATAACCTGGTAAACCGTGTCTCTCGGAATATTAAGCCCAGATTGTGTACACTTGAGATGCATCCATCTATATCCATATAGTTTTCCGGAAATTTGCAATTCGCCTGCGATGAACAAGGCAACATCAACTATATTAGAAAAGTTCTTTCTTCTCCATAAACATAACCTTTTTAAAGTTCTTTTCAGTGTAGATTTGCTTATCACAATGTAGTGTGAAATGGCCAAAACACACAATATTTCTGCATACGTCAGGCCAAGCTTGAAATAAAAGGCAATTAAGTTTTCTACTTTGGTTTTCCTTATGTTACTTATCCTCTTTTCTCATGCAAATATTCTCAAAAACCAGAAAATCTGCTTTTATAATAAAGTTTCTCGTTATTACGACTTTCGAAAGGTCGTTATAACGACTTTTTTTCTCGTCATTACGATTTTTGGAAAGTCGTTATAACGACTTTTTTCTCGTTATTACGACTTTTTTCTCGTTATAACGACTGTTTTTCTCGTTACTACGACTTTTGAAAAGTCGTTATTACGACTTTTTTCTCGTTATAACGACTTTTTTCTCGTTATTACGACTTTTAAAAAGTCGTTATTACGACTTTTTTCTCGTTATAACGACTTTTGAAAAGTCGTTATTACGACTTTTAAAAAGTCGTTATTACGACTTTTTTTCTCGTTATAACGACTTTTTTCTCGTTATTACGACTTTTGAAAAGTCGTTATTACGACTTTTTTCTCGTTATAACGACTTTTTTTCTCGTTATTACGAGAAAAAAATATTTTCCCCACAACGAATTTGAGCTCATTCGGCTTTCGTATATGTCTGTTCAGTGCAGATAAAATTGACATTGTAATTGACATTGATATTCAGTGACTTTTCATCTTGAAATTTTGACCTGCAGCGATGTTCAGCGCACTTGGGTCTCTTTATTTTCAATTCGGCTTGAAATTTTTGTTAGAAATGAGCGTACAAAGTGTGATATTTACAGTAATAAATATGTAAATACTTTACTTTTAAAATATGTAAATAATTTTTCTTATTTTTTTAGTTCTGATTAAAATATTATCATATATATTAAATTTGTTTGTCAATTTCGTTTGGTTCGCCATAAAAATCCTGATTTCCCTTACCAAAAAATAACATAACGTTTCGATGACCCGATGGCATTTAAATCTTGATATCCCGACTTCAAAATATTGCTTTCCCGAACTTCCAGATTAAAAATAGTAAATCCCTGTGTTCTAAAGTGGTTTCGATGAATTTTTTTACAAGTATGTAAAATAAAATATTTTTTGTCAATCCGGTAAATTTCATCATAAAAGTTCTGATTTCCCCTGATTAAAATAGGAAAAAGAAGTGAAACGGGGAATGTGTCAAAGAGACAACGACCCAAAGGGGAGTAATAACAACTCGAAGCCACCATAAGATCTTCAATGAACGGTGAAACCCCACAACCAACGGTAGGTCGGAGTTGGCCACTTAATAAAGAGTAATTAAGTTCAGCGAAATAAACATGATCCTAAACTCCCATAGACATAAAGTGAACTAAGTAGAAAACAGACAAGACACACAAAGGCTTAATAAATTTCCTGACTTAGGACAGGCGCAAACCTCCTGCGGCGGGGTTAAACTGGTTATATACGAACATAAACATGAAATCACAAAAGACTACTAGCAATTAACTGACATGCCAGCTCCAGACCCATTACCAAACAACAAATAGAATTATGTACCCTTAGTATACAGCTTCCACCAAAATCCCTTCCCGTGAGGAGTTTAGCCTAATGATTTCATGCATATACCAGAATATATAAACAGAAGCATGAATTTTCCGTATCAAAAGAGCATTCAAGCCCGTTTTCCCTACTTTAATTTAAGCCTTTTGAGTCAACAAAGAAAATTTCGGTATCCCGAATGTGGTCTCGATGAACGTTCAAAACGTCTTATGTACATGTACATAAAATAGACAATTTTTTGCAAACCCCGGTAAATTTTACCAAAACATATCTGATTTCCCTTGCATAAAAACATTACTTTCTCGTATTCTGACTGAATTTCCATCCCGATTTCTCGACTTTAATATAGGGCTATCCCGATTTCCGCGGAAAGTGTCTATGATTGTGGAAATATGTCTAGCATTTATGTCTAGCATTTCTTCGTGTTGGCAAATATATACAGAATTTATATTCATCTTGAGTCGTATCCACTTGAGAAACTACAAAATAATAAGTTAACGTGATCGCATGATGATTGAGGCGTTTATATGGGTTTCATCGACAGCAAACAGTGATAACATTATAATTTTATGGCGAGCACACACCGAATTTAAAGAATAAATATGTATGTAATAATGTTCTACTTCAGTATTCTTGTATTACATAAAAATCTGTCCTTTGCATTTCTAAAGCCGCCCTTACACTACACCGTATAACACAAACGTATGAGGCACGGATGAAAATCCTTTTTGTACGGCAGTAGATATTTTTGTTCATTCACGAAAAACGATAAAAACGCACAAAAACCGGAGGTATACAGTTAACACAACGTACATGCACAGTCCTGGCACCGAATAAACCGAACTTGAAACGACTTGAAACCGGAACCCTACCGGACGGGCATCGAATGAATCGTATTTATAAAGGTAACATACCGTACGAGTACCGAATAAAACGAATTGTTACCGAAAACGTAACAAATGAGCAACGAGTAAAAACGAGTAGGTACTATGTAAAACTATCGATTTTAAAAGACGATGCTTGTAAACAAATAAAGGGATATGGAGTAAATGTACATTGGACAAAATCCCTATAAATACGTGGTAAAATTAAGCAAATGGAACAACGCTTTGATTGTTGTTCTTCATCTTGAAGTCAATATGAGGCCTTCAACAAAGAGCAAACGCTCTTACCTCATAGTAAGTTCAAGACGGCCCCTAGCACTGGTTTAAGCGGAATTCACTTGCTGAATGTCGAACAACGCCACATCCATACCCTTCATTATTTTTGATGGATGCGGGGTTGTCAACAAGCATAAAATATCGGGCGAAGTGCTCTTACAAACACTGTCATCCATTGCCCGACAAAGGGACCAATGAAATAGACAAAACAACATATAAACGATCACAGGTTACTCATCGAGTTGTTTGTAAGAACACTTGTCTTTTTTACCGCCCAACAACTTATTTTACATATTTAATCATTAAGGCATGCTTGGCTTTTGCTAGTGCCGGTACCAAGTTCGGCTGTCCCGAGTTCCTATCGTTGTTTCCGTTTGTCTTTTGTCAAAATTTGTGTTTTTCCTGTGTAGTTCCCTAACAGATTGTGGCATGTAATTATAATTTTCAGCCATTGTAGGTGTTTCCTGTTGTCCCTTTTAATTCATTGACCAAATAAATTCATTTTCCCAAAATGTGACCGAATGGAAAGGCAAAAAAGAAAAGAAGGCTTAAGAAGAGAACTGTCGTGTTAAAGTTAACATCAAAAGCAAAAATTAGTCCGCTTTCTCGACGTTTGAAATCGTTATATTTTAAAGAGACCCTATAACTTTAACCCAATATTGGTCTGGAGCATCTTCACTGGCATTTTCGCCTTTGGTCGTTGTTTGTTTCTATAATATATAACGATTTCAAACGTCGAGAAAGCGGACTAATTTTTGCTTTTGATGTTTTTGGCATATATCAGAATAATGTTACAATTTAAATGCAAACAAATAAACACTGCATAACTCTTGCAATTACTAAATTAAGTAAGAACCTGAAAAATAGCAGTGTACAGCACCATTATTGGATGACCAACTAATAGCAATCGTTGTAAATTTGTTTTAAGCAAAATAGGAATTGTAAAAGTAGACCACATTTTTAAAGGTAAAAATGACAAAATATGCAAAGTGAAAAATAATAAAAGATCAGCTAAAAATTAGAAGAAAGGAAAAGAAAGTATGACTCAAATTATCAGCCTAATGGCCTCCAACTATTGGGCAACTAGATAAATTCTGTTACTCTTTAGCAGTTCAAGTTTGTCTCGTTCTGGCAGGACCATCATCATGGTTTTCCGTCCAAATGCCTCATAGTTGAAGTCATAAGGTCGAAAATATTGGCCTTTCTTTCTGTTCCTTTCTTGTGACTTTTAGCTGTTTTTCTTATTTTTTTTATATTTCATGTTTTGTGCGTATTATCTATTATCTATTATTTTGTTTATTACATTAAATGTCGGTAAATGCACAACATATATGTTTGTAAATTCGTTTTATTCGGTGGTTGTCCGGTTGGTTTCCGCTGTAAGGCCGGAATTCGAACGTTTTATCCCTTATCTCTTCTTCGGTAAAAGTCCGTTTTACCAATTTAATCTACCCTTCGTGAACGGATTCAAGACAGACAAGTAAAGAATGAATAACGTATATACAACGCACGAGATCCGAACAAAACGTAACCCTACCGTACATTCACCGGACATTTTGTGCGGTATATGTGCGTTCCGAGTTTTAAACATGTTCAAAATTTTTCACCGTACAAAACAGACATCACCGTACTTGTACCGTATTCGCCGGATAAAAAACGGACGACAAACGAAGACGAACCGATATAATTTAATTTCATACGTTCGGCGTTCGTTTGCGTTATACGGTGTAGTGTAAGAGGGGCTAAATGAACATTATCGAGGTGCACGACAGGAAAATATGAGATCAATAAGAAAAAAAAATATAAATAGATAGTAAAAATTAACAGATACATTTTCAAACTTTTGTCTTGGCTATTTGTAAGGGCTAGTGAAGTGACAAGTCAAAGTGTTAGAATATGAGAATGAACTAATAACGTAGCGAACAGAACTTTCAACACCATAACTTAGCTGGTTGTGTGATGGGTACTAAACATGGAACAAAACACATAAAGATAAAGAAGTTTCAATTTTTTTCCAAAGTATCTTAGTTTTCTAGTGTTTCTGATTTTTTTCTTTTTAGTCTTTTACGTTTGCCGTATTGTTTCCATTTGTGTTACATCTGAATTAACATGTTTTTGGATTTTGATTTGGGAGTCTACCCCGTTTTGTCCTGTTGTCAATGTATTCTTACCGCCCTACCAAATATCAAATATAAATGTTATCACATTACCATATCTTATCATGTAGAAATAAAACCTTTCATAGTTGTTAGAATTTGTTACCCTTATTTTTCAATTTCCATGGTGGATTATGGTTAATTAAAATGCAGTCGTTAAGTATCGTTTTCTTATTATTATTTATTACATATATATTGTGTTTACAAAGAAAATCAGTAGGATTATGCTTTTTTTTTTAAATAAATTCTATTAGACATCATTTTCTTTTGATTGTATTCTTTTAACTGTTTATTCATCAATGATCTGAAAAAGAATAAAAGCATTGATGATGCGCATTAAAACTGTAAAATTATTCAAGTGATGAATGTGAAGCGTGTTTTATCATCTCGTTTATATAAATGTTATTATCTATAACCACTAATGAATATATTTAAACCCCGGTAAATGTTATTATTATTATCCCGTTATTTCAAATACAAATGCGACATATTGCCTCATATTAATTACTTTTTTTCTGTATCTTATTATTTTCAAGTGTTTCTCCTCTGTGATCTTAGCTGATATGGTATCCTTTGTTGGCCCTTACATCATAAGTTGTGTTCTATTATTAACATTTTTATTACCAAATTAGTTTTATCTTACCAACACTGAAGTGAAAGTAAACATCTTCAGAACCAAAATCTACATTGGCTATTTTGTTATTTTATCTTGGATTTGGAGAGTATTCGATTGATTTTGATACTGTACGTTACTTTGTTTGTACCAATCATCAGTCTGCTGCAATAATTTATTAATTTTTAGTATAATTTTTATTTCTTGCTATCTCTACTAATCTACTGATTTTAAAAGTTTTTCTGGAGAACTTCTAACATTTACGTGAAAAGACAGCAAAGGCTTAGATTTTGACTTTATTCCGTGTTTTAATTTTGTTAAAAGATATTTTTTAATGCCGACAGGTATTGATAGATTTACGAAAACATTTGATATATATGCCTTAATTATAGGTCAAACAACAAGTTGCAAAAAAGATGTGGTTTTTTCTGTCAGTCATTGTTGATGTTTTTGAGCATAAATGAAGAAACATAATTTGTCATAAGCTGGCATAAGTTGTCGAAATGCCCATATGCAGGAACAAAATTCACAGTAACTTCGGTATTTAGTTATTTGTTACCACTGGGTCGATGCCACTGCTGGTGGACTGTTAGTCCCCGAAGGTATTCACCAGCCCAGTAGTCAGTACTTCTGTGCTGACCCGATAGCCGATTATATAAGTTTTTATTTGTTTTGTCTTTGTCATACTGTCTCAATTCGTGTTGCTGTGAATTGCCATGATTTTGGATTTATGATTTTAGAATTTCCCCTTTCCTTGTTCTTGCTTCGGTATTCGTTTGCCGATGTATCCAGTAGTCAGTACTTCTGTGCTGACCCGATATCCGATCATATTTGGAACCTTACAATATCAATATTATTGTAAATTTTGTTGAAATCTCCCTCATGCAAACCTCTGTCCTTGGTTGATTTTGGGTTTACATTTAGATCATTTTGGTGATTTGTTCTCTTTCAGTTTTTAAACATATTTGAGTTTGTTTAGATTTTATCTGCCTTGAGGAGGCATAAATTGTCGAAATGCGCATATGAAGAAACCAAATTCACAGTAACTTCGGTATTTAGTTATTTGTTACCACTGGGTCGATGCCACTGCTGGTGGACTGTTAGTCCCCGAGGGTATTCACCAGCCCAGTAGTCAGTACTTCTGTGCTGACCCGATAGCCGATTATATTTGGAACCTTACAATCTCATCACTTCCCTTGTTCCTTCGGTATTCTACTGCCGTTGTTACCAACCGAAATCCGAATAGTCGGTAATATCAAAAAAAATATAGCCGAGGACAAAACTACGATTGAGGGAGTTAAACCTTAGAATTTAGAATTCACATAAATTTAGATAATAATTATAAAGAAAGCATACACATGAGATATAATCTCATGTACAAGTACAACATATCTAAGAAAAATAAAGGGCATATATCTCAAACACAGGGAATTGTTGCTTAAGTCTGTTCTTGCCATGAATGCTCTCAGTTGACCTGCTCTAGCTATGCTGGCCCTTGTGACAGCCCTGGCAAATATTCATAATGTGTCGAATATTTACATGTATTTCATATATTTTCAAGTTTATTTATATGTAACTAAAACAAACAATTATTGAAAACATCGTAAACAAATTTTTATTTTTTTCATTATTATTTAAACGGTTTCGGGTCCGATAAACAGGAAATTCTGACAACACTATTTTAATATCCAGATTAAAATAGAAATGCCAAAAACCAGCTAAGGACAGAGCTATGCAAGAGGGAGATGTTCCTTAGGTTCAAACAATATTTTCGTATATTAAGATATTACAATTTTCCAAATAAAACCAGTTTCCGGACCAGCACCAAAGTACTGGCTGCTGGGTTTGTGAATACCCTCGGGGAAAAACAGTCCAGCAGCAGAGGCATCGACCCAGTGATAATGAACAACAAAATACCGAAGTTACTGTGAATTTGGTTTCTGCATATGCGCATTTCAAGAACTTAGGTCTCTTCGGTGCAAATAAAATCAAAGCATTTGGAAGTCCATCAACCGATATAAGTGTAAAAACTGATACAAATAACCAATAATATCGAAAGACAAAAGCCAAAACCAGATGACGATAGAGCTATGCAAGAGGGAGATATTCCTTAGTTTCGAATAAAATTTTCTTAAATTTAGAAATTGCAATTTTCCAGATAAAATCGGTTTTCATGCCAGCACCGCAGTACTGGCTACTGTGTTGGTGAATACACTCGGGGACTAACACTCCACCAGCAGAGGCATCGGCCCAGTTGTAATAGACAACAAGATACCGAAGTTACTGTGAATGTGTTGTCTGCATATGGGCATTTCTATAACTTCAGAATCGTCACACTGCAAACCATTGTTAATAGCTAATTATAGCGTTACTTTTTGACATTTTTGTTTATTTGTTCTCTGTTACCCTTTGAAGTATTTACTCTTGGTGCTTGGTAAGCAATGAACGTAATTTAATCAAGTTTTGTAATAATAAGTAGTGTGATAAAAACGCCAATGATCTTGCTATTGTAATGTGTTTGGTATGCAAGCTCGTCCTCTTTTCTGACAATAAACGATTATTTGACCCATTTAAAAAAATCAAATCAATTATAACATCAAATCTTATCTCAGTGTGTGATGAATACTCCAATTTTGTATTTTATTTTATAATTAGTTTTAATTGTTTGGTATCAAGAGTTTTTCGCACCAGTTTTCTCATTTTTTAACAAGTTTAGATGAAGAACAACAATAAAAGCGCAGTTCCTTTGCTTGTTTTTTACCATGTATTTGTAGAGACTTTGTCCCATGCGCATTTACTCAATATCCTTTTATTCATCATTTGTAATATTTTCAAACTATTTACTTAATTTTAAATGACGTTGATGTGGAAATAGATCCTGATTAGTGTCGACGGACAAACCACGACGACTAGAACGACGACGACCAAAACCAAAACTACGAAAGATTTAGCAGCTTGATGGCACACATGTTAGTATAAGTATCAACAGAAAAAATGTGATGATTCATTCCTAGAATATATAAAATGATTGCAAGTTTCAGTTTATTCAATTCCAATCTTATACTCTGTTCAAAAGGACAAAATTTAAATTTTAAGGTAATAGCGAATATCGACGATATATATTCTGCTCACATTCGTAAAATCGACTTTGATATCGGGTAACCTGAAAATTTGACACATAAACTGGCCTCTCATTGTTACTGCCGATGTGTACTGATGTATATGATAATTTATAAGGACCCTTTTGGGAAGTTTTGAATATGTTTTTCTTTATTAGTGTGACAGCAAACTAGGTCGGCAGATTGACACCTCTTGGCCCAACGTTTTGTCTCGCCCGCGACGAAAGTCGCGGAAAGCGAGACGTAGGCGTCTAAAGTATGACGGCGACGGCGGCGTAAACTCAAGCCTTTGATGTAGGAACTTTATATTTGGGCCATAGGTAGATTACGGCGAACCCTATCTGTCGGACCCAAAATTATCTGACCTTGACCTATATTTCGCGGCCCAGTGACCAGGTTAAGTTTTTTTGCTTAAGTCCATTTCTCAATAACTACAAGTTAGAAGTCAATGATATTTGGTATATAGCTTGGTCTTGGTTAGTACATGTCAGTCTGCCATATGGCTTTTGACCTTGACCTCAATTTCACGGTCCAGTGATCAGGTTAAGTTTTTTTGCTTAACTCTGTTTCTCGATAACTACAAGCCATAGGTCAATGATATTAAATATAAAGCTTTGTCTTGGTTAGTACATGTCAGTCTGCCATATGGCTTTAGACCTTGACCTCAATTTCACGGTTCAGTGACCAGGTTAAGTTTTTTTTGCTTAAGTCTGTTTCTCAATAACTACAAGCCAAAGGTCAATGATATTTTGTATATAGCTTGGTCTTGGTTAGTACATGTCAGTCTGTCATATGGCTTTTGAACGATCTTGACCTCAATTTCATGGTCCAGTGACCAGGTTAAGTTTTTTTGCTTAAGTCTGTTTCTCAATAACTACAAGCCATAGGTCAATGAAATTTGGTATATAGCTTGATCTTGGTTAGTACATGTCAGTATGTCATATGGCTTTTGACCTTGATCTCAATTTCATGGTCCAGTGACCAGGTAAAGTTTTCTTGCTTAAGTCTGTTTCTCAATAACTACAAGCCATAGGTCAATGATATTTGGTATATAGCTTGATCTTGGTTAGCACATGTCAGTCTGCCATATGGCTTTTGACCTTGACCTCAAATTCAAGGTCCAGTGACCAGGTTAAGTTTTTTTGCTTAAGTCTGTTTCTCGATAACTACAAGCCATAGGTCAATGATATTTAATATACAGCTTGGTCTTGGTTAGTACATGTCAGTCTGCCATATGGCTTTTGACCTTGACTTCAATTTCACGGTTCAGTGACCAGGTTAAGGTTTTTTTGCTTAAGTCTGTTTCTCAATAACTACAAGCCAAAGGTCAATGATATTTGGTATATAGCTTGGTCTTGGTAAGTACATGTCAGTCTGCTATACGACTTTTGACCTTGACCTCAATTTCACGGTCCAGTGACCAGGTTAAGTTTTTTTGCTTAAGTCTGTTTCTCAATAACTACAAGCCAAAGGTCAATGATATTTGGTGTATAGCTTGGTCTTGGTAAGTACATGTCAGTCTGCCATATGGCTTTTGACCTAGACCTCAATTTCACGGTCCAGTGACCAGGTTAAGTGTTTTTTTGCTAAAGTCTGTTTCTCAATAACTACAAGCCATAGATCAATGATATTTGGTATATAGCTTGGTTTTGGTTAGTACATGTCAGTCTGCCATATGGCTTTTGACCTTGACCTCAATTTCATGGTCTATTGAACAAAGTTGAGTGTTTCTGATTATAATAGTTTCTTAATTACTGTAAGTGGAATGGTAATAATATTTGGCTTGTAGGTTGCTCTTGAGTAGTACATGACTGTTTTAGCGACAAGCAGGGACAGGCGAGACATCTATTAGGGTCCACTCTTGATAAATAACGATTTTTTCTCTCCTGTTAAGACTGTGGTCATTAAGTGAGTAGTCCACCTGTACTGTACGTAATAATAATATCTAATAAAAGCAAAACACCAAAGTTACTGCAAATTTTGCTTTAGCTGATGCGTACTTCGACAACTTATGTCCTTAAAGTGCAGATCAAAGCAATCAGAACATTTTGAAATTCATAAACCCATATTTGTGTGAAATCTAATAGTCAAGAGAAAAAAAATACCGATTCAATCTAAAGAAGAAAGCCAAAATCAATCCTTAGTCTTGGACAAAATGTTTTTAATAAAAAAAAGAGATATGGTGTAAATTTACATGGGACAAAATCCCTGTTTATACATGGTAAGATTAAGCAAATGGAACAACACTTTTATTGTTGTTCTTCATCTTAAATATTTCACGAAAGGATATGGAGTAAATGAACATGAGCCCATAACACATATGTTAACTCCAACTGCAATAATTTTAATTAGCTGTATGGCCATTTCGGAAATTAATTCCTCATCAGCAGCACTAGAACCAAAACAAAGGAAATCTATAATTTCCAAAAATGTTTAAAATGCATAAAACCAAACGAAATCCGAATAATCAGTTAATCAAAAATGGCTTAGGACAAAACTACGATGGACGGAGTTAATCCTTCGGTTTTAGAATTTACATCAATTTAGATAATAGTAATTGAACGAAGTGTACACATTAGATATTATCTCATACAAGTACACCATATCTAAGAAAAATAAAGAGCATACATATCTACCACGGGGAATTGTTTTACCAACTCCACACTGCAATAAAAGACAAACTCCTGTATTAAATATTTCGAGAAAGGATATAGAGTAAATGAACATGAGACCATAACACATAGTATGGTAACTCCACCTGCAATAATTTTGATGAGCTGTATGGCCATTTCGGAAATTAATTGCTCATCAGCAGCACTAGAATCCAAACAATGGAAATCTATAATTTCAAAAAATGTTTGAAATGCATAAAACCAAACGAAATCCGAATAATCAGTAGTATCAAATATGGCTTAGGACAAAAAAACGAAGGAGGGAGTTAATCCTTGAAGTCACCATGTGGCCTTCAACAAAGAGTAAACACTTTTAAATTTAGATTAAATTAAGATATCCAAATAAAATTGGTTTTAGTGCCATATTACTGGCTACTGGGTTTGTGAATACCCTTAGCACTATCAGTCTACCAGCAGACGCACGTGAAATGTTTTATTAACGAATTGTATTTTTATAAAAAGACCTGTAATCAATATTATAGATCTTGTGTTTTCTTCATAACAATCAAAACAAGTAATTTTTATATGAAATAGAGTTATCTCCCCAACCCCAGGTATAATATCTAAATTTACATGACGAGAAAAAACATTGATGTAGCGTTGTTCGACGATTAGCAAAGATTTTCACCCAAACCGGTGCTAGGGCCATCCGTCTTGATCCTACTATGAGGTATGAGAAAAACTCATTGTTGAATGCCTCATGGTGACTTCAAGATGAAGAACAACAATAAAAACGTTGTTCCTTTGCTTGTTTTTAACCATATATTTGTAGAGACTTTGTCTAATGTACACATTTAATCCATATCCTTTCTATCACCATTGACAGTTATTTTAGTATTTTCATATTAATTGTCACTGCTCTGTCAATGAATATGACATGCATTACGTCAAAGTGTCATTATGTCTTTCTTTTTCTTTTTTGTTTATTTTTGATTTTTTTCAGGTTGAAATTCAAATGAGTTGTTTGAGACTGAATTGATCGAAAAAATATCATAAACATACATTTGGATAATTAGCAATTCAAAAAATCTCCCGGAACACCTATCCTCAACCAGTCTCACCCTTTGCCTCATTATGCTTTTGATGTTTTTACTCTTTATACAACCCTGGCCACACGATAAACTAGAACAGTAATTGCAGATATAATACATAAATGTATCTGCACTAAAAATAGAGAACGCAGATACACCTTTATATTAGTAGGGAAAGACAAAACATATTTTGTTAAGAACCAAAATGATTGAAACAACGGCGTACACTGAAACAACGGCAGTAGAATACCGAAGGAGTGACATTTACAAAAAATAGAAGTCCAAAGACACGGCCAAACCGAGAACATAGAAAAAAATGACGTTAGACACAAAAAAACTGACGTTAGGCAGATACAAAGCACAGGAACAGAAATTACAACATTCAAAACAAAGGCACTCACAGTGTGAACTCCATTGAAACTGAGAGTGACATCAGGTGCTCCGTAAGGGTAAGTATGTCCTGCTCCGTTAACAGTACCCGTCACACTGTGAGTGATTCAATCCGGGAAAATGTCAAATTAGGTAGTCAAATCCGGGAAGACGTGAAAATGACGTAATCAAGATGTTATAGTTTTCGTTCAATATTTTTGTTGTTGAAGTCGGAGGTCACCTTTTCCAAGATATGAAAATGAACATTTCCGGCTAGATTCCCGTCTTCCCGGGTTTAAGTTTGCAATGTGCTTTAGTTTTCTGTGTAAATTACACTGCTAAATTGCTCTGGCATTCGTTTGCCAATGTAGTCTTACCGAATGTAAAATGTAAAGGTTATCAAATTTTTCTAGGTATGAAAAAAAATTCATATCTAATTATGCAGAAATAAAACCTTCTATGTTGGTTGAAATTTGTTGACCTAATTATTCAGTTTCAGTGCTTGTTTATGGTAATTAAAATGCAGTCGTTGTGTATTTTTTTGTCATTGTCATTTATTCAAAGTACACCCCTGTATATACAACGAAAGTCATAAGCATTATGCCTTTTTAATAACTTTTGTTAGACATCATTCTTTTTTTATTGTATTCTCTAGACCGTTACTTCTTTAATGATCTGAAAAGAATAAATGCATCGATGATGCGTATTAAAATTGGTTTCATACATATTGTAGAATTATTATTCAAGTTAGTGAATGTGAAGCGTATTTTAGCATCTTATCTATGTAGATGTAATAATCGATATCCCTAATGAAGATATTAAATGCCCGGTACATGTTATTGTTCGAACCGAAATTCGAGATATTGTCCCATATTAATTATTTTTTTCTGTATCTAAAATTTTGAAGTATTCTACTTAAGTGTTTCCCTTAGCTGATTTGTAACTTCGGTATTTAGTTAATTGGTATCCTAATTAAGGCCCTTACAATCGTAGGTTGTGTTCTATCATAGATGTATTAGCCTAATACGTCTATGGTTCTATCATTTTCATTTTTGTTTTCAGATAATTACTGAAGTGGAAGTAAACATCTGTAGAACCAAAATCTACAATGGGTTTGTTATCTTGGATTTGGAGAGTTTTCGATTGATTTTTAGAACTGTACATTATTTTTTTTGTCCCATGCATCAGCCTGCCGCAATATTGTGATATTTTTCAGTATGCTTAACTATCTGTACAATTCTACTGATTTTCTGAAGTTAATTTTGAGACTTCTGATACATTTACGGGAAAAGACAACAAATGCTTAGATTTTGACTTCCGTATTTTAATTAACAATGAAGGGATATGGAGTAAATGCAAATGAGACAAAATCTCTACAAATACATGGTAAAACACAGCAATGGGACAACGCTTTTATTGTTGTTCTTCATCTTGAAGTCACCATGAGGCCTTCAACATTGAGCATTACTCATACCTCATAGCAAGTTCAAGACGGCCCCTAGCACCGGTTTGAGCGGTATTCATTGCTAATTGCTGAGCAACGCTACATCCATGTCTTTTTATCCTTTGATCCATGGATGCGGGATCGTCAACAAACATAAACTTAACTTGCAAAGTGTTCTTACAATCGCTGTCATCAATTTCCCGACAAAAAGACTAGTTATTATAAGACAATATTTTTATTGCCGAAAGAAATGCATGACTAACACTATAAATGTTTTATAATCAGTATGATAAATTTTCGATAACAGTTATTACATTATGCCCCTAATTATATGCAAACAACAAATTGCAAAAAAGTTGTGGTCCTTTGTGTCAATAATTGTTGATGTTTTGAGCATAAATGAAGTAACAGAATTGGTGCATTTACAAAATATACTCAACAATAAAAAGTTAAGGACCAAAGCTTTTCATTTCCATTACAACTGTATTAAGTTTTACAACAGAGATACAAAAGCTGATCAGTTGTGGATTCTAGGTATGATGTTTTCGAGATTATCAGGTTAGACGCTTGAAAAAAGTTAACCTTCCATCTGGTCATTACTATTCGAAGAACACAAATTTCTGAAGTTTGCATTTTTCCCAAAAAACTTTACCAGGTTTAATATTAAATCAGATTTCTTATTGTTTATTATTATTTTTTCATTATTGTTTTTCTTGTGCAGTTTGCTTGTAAATAGTGGCATGTGATTGTAGTTCCTGTCCATTGTAGGTGTTTGCTGTTTTCCTGTTTTTGTAATTCTGTTGGGAACCGATGCAATGAAGCATTTCTTGCCACAAATTTCTGTGTCTAGATGATTCAAACGACACTGTGAAGTCAAAATGTTTACTCTGAGCACAATACCCCTCCGATTTTGGAAAATGACCAAAGCAAAAGTGGAAATTCTTGTATGGGACAAATGGGTACCCTAATGTGAATATCAATTTTGCAAAAAAAAAAAAAAAAAAAAGAATGTGATTTTGTTTTCAAGAATGAATGAAGATTTTGAAAAGCTGAAAATTGCAGACAATGTTGATCTTGTTTAGTTTATACACTGTGCAAAATGTCATGTTGATCGAAACAGTGATTATGACCATGCTTCACGACGGGAATATTGATACATGAATTTAAATGAATATGGTCCTTAACATTTTTTGCCCAGTGTATTTGATTGAAGTGAATATTGCAGAAAATGTTAATCTAACGTTTTGTGGTTGCTTTTTTATATATTTTTACCAAAATTTAAATAAATAAACAAACTAAGATTAAAAACTGCGTCTGTGTAGTATTTCTGATAGCTTAACAGAACGGAACATTTTCCCTTCCTGACGTTATGGTCCTTGATTCACCATTGTTACCTTTCTGCAACGGCCATTGTTAATTACAAATTTTAGCGTTACCTTTGCACACTTTTTGTTATTTATTCTCTGTCACTCTTTGTAGTATTTACTTTTGATGCTCAGTTAGAAGTGTACGTTATTCAATCATGCTTTGTAATAATAAGTAGTGTGATAAATAAAAACATCAATGATCTGGCAAAATTGTGGTGTATTTAGAATGCAAGTCGCCCTCTTTTCTTTCAAAGGGTGATTACTTCACCCAATCTTTGTAAAAATCAACACAATTATAACATCAAATTTTATTTGAAATCGTGATGAATACTCGTATTTTGTTTTACAATTTATAAAAAAGAAAGGAAATGGGGTAAATGTCAAGGAGACAACATCCCATATCCAGGTTTAAACGACCCAAAACAAAGCATCTAGGGGCACCGTACAGTCTTCAACACAGTGAGGGACCTCACACCATATAGCAAGCCCTATATGGCCCCCAAAAATTATTTTCATTTGTTTTTTCAAACCATTTTTTTTTTCATTTTGGATAAGTTTAGAGGGTTTGTAACATTTTCAAACTACTTACTTGATATTAAATTGCGTGGCTGGAGAAATTTATCCTGAGTAGTTTTTCGTTCATTAAATGAAGGAAATTCAGCATTTCTTTTAACAACGGACAAACCATGATGACCAAAGTGACGACGACCAGTAAGACCACCACCACGAAAACTTTGGCAGTTTGATGGCATACAAACCAGTGTAAGTATCAGCAGAAAAAAGGTTTGATTATTCATACCTAGTATAAATTAAATTATGTAACAAGAAAAAATATCTTTACAACTTCGATGATGAAAGTTACAGTTTTTTCAATTCCAGTCTAATACTTTGACATACAGTACTTGTAGGATGGTGTATGGTTCAATGGTGCATGGTGTATGGTTCAATGGTTCATGGTGTATGGTGTAATGGTGTATGGTGTTGCAACGTGAACCATACACCATAAACCATGAACCATACACCATACACTATGAACCATATACCATTCACTATGAACCATACACTATACACCATAACTAATACTCCGTAATACCATATACATGATCGATTTGAACGAGAGACAATGAACTGCATGGCGCTTCTGGACTGGCTCAATCGAAGTTGATATAAAATACATTTTAAAAAAAATGTTAACCTTATATTTGTTGTCAGGTAAAGCATTAAAAAAGAAAATAATTAGTGTTTTTTATACACCAGCATGTGGCTATTTTCTATAACCATAAAAAAAAAAAATCCACCCCCCCCCCAAAAAAAAAACATGTACTGACAAAAAACTATATCTTTTCATTTTTTTAACTTAAGTGTCTGTCTCAGAGAAAAACCATGCAATATGGTTCGGAAGCACTTTTTAGCAGATTCCAAAATATTTTGTTTGCTGGTCATACAGTATGAACTAACTTCATTCCCAATTTTTTTTCAATATATTCCAAAGTTTAAAGTCTGTACGCAGCGCCATCTATATCAGTGCCTTTTTTAATGAAAAACAACACAAACATATGGATTTTTTCGACATTTTAACACATAATTTGTTCAAAATTTTTACATAATACAATAATTTTTTTATTATAATCTTCAAATACATGCTATCAACTTAAGTATTTGGAATTTTTAGTCAGTTGGCACATTGCCAAAAATATTTGGGGTTGCGTTAAATGTCAAATGTATAACAACTTTGATTTTTTTTATGATTTTTGCCCAAATTTGGTCAACTGTTTCTCCTAAGGTAGGAAATGTATTGTGATTTTCTTTCTTTTCCTAGAGAATAACATCATTTGGCAAGCTTATATGAGAGTATGGCACTCGGCTAAAAATAAATATTGTTTTGAGGTCAACATTAACTAATGTACCATAAGAGCTATTGGAGAAAAAAAGGAAAATATATAATCTTATACAATAATGACTGTTAAATAATAAATCTGAAGATATTCTGTGGGTAGTGCAGACTAACATTAACAGAGGAACAGAGGAGAATAGAAATGAAAATTCACCAAATTAAACTAGAGATGACTATAGCAAAGCCACAAAAGGATACCCCCGCACCCCAAATTTATATTTTCCAAAATGTTGAGTTTAAATTATCTCCCCTTGCAAATTTTAAACACCAACCATAATACTTCATACACATCTTCAGGTTAAATATTATAACTGTGCAACATTACATCAAAATCTAATAATCTATTTGGAGGGCATGGACAGACAAAGTACCTCCTGTCCTGCTTTTTTCATTGAAAAATATATATTTTGACAAGTTATCTCCCCGTTTCTACATTTAAATTTTGATCAGCATCCACTTTATCTTGTGCATATAAGCAGGTTATATATACTAAAACTGTGAAACATTTCATCAAAATCCAATGAGTCATTTTGGGAGGACATGCAAAAAAGACAAGGTACCCTCTTTTTACATTGAAAAATATACAATTTGATGAATTATCCCACCTTTCAATTTCAAATAGCTGCCATATTACTTAGTGCACATCTGCAGTTTATATACTACAACTATGTAACATTTCATCAAAATCTAATGAGCCGTTCAGGAGGACATGTGCAGAAAAAGCAAACAGACGGACATACAGGGTGAATCCTTTATTCCGACAAACTTCTTTTGCCGGGGTAATACGAAATTTATGAATGTCTATTTTTATATAAATATATAAAGCTGTTCAATATATACCCAGAGTCTCAACAAGAATGCGTACATGTAGTATTTATATTTCATATGACAATAAAGGGCTACGGGGAGCACAGCATGATACGACCGAAGCATGTTGACCACTGAAATTTGAACAAGTGTAATTTAAACATGTGTTAAAGTGAATGTGGACACAGTAAAGAGTTTGACACAGTAATTAGTTAGACACAAACTAGCCCTTTTGATCCATTATAGCTCTGGAACCATTAGAGCTACGCAAAATCTGTCGGCTCATGCCTGAAAGCTTACATCAAGAGGAATGCAAAGTAAAAATCCCATTGAAAAATGAAATTCTTAGCTAATTTGCACATTTCAAATTTAACCACGTTTGGCACCTTTTAGCTTAGAAACGGTAAAGGCTACGCCAAATCTGTTAGCATACTACTGAAAGCTTATGTCAAGAGGAATTCAAAGAGACACACCCAACTAAAATCCGGTAAAAATAAAAATTTTACACATTTTGAAAAAATGCAATTTTGGCACCTTTAACCCCATAGCTCAGAAACAGTAAGAGCTATGCTAAATTCGTTGATATATTACTGAAAGTTTGCAACAAGAGAATAAAAAAGAAAAAGATTCCATCTAAATCCGATGAAAAAAAAAGGTAATCTGCCCATTTGCAGTTTTGGCACCTGAAAGGAGTTATCAGAAATCGGATGGTTAATTAAGCACCACGATATTTTTTCATTAGGAATTCATTACAAAAAACTGCATCAAAATTGGACCAAAAATTTTTAAAAGAATAAAATTTTGAGTTGCCCTATTTATCTGATGAACAATGCATTCGGCGTGAAAGCCGTCGACATATACTACAGATAGGAAATTTCCTCAACAGCACACTCAAAGAAACCGCATCAAAAGCTGTATTAAATATACTACAGGCATTATGAACATATGAGACCATTCAGTTTGGCCCTTTTTTAATAAAGGGCTACGCCGAGCAAAGCATGATACGACCGCAGCATGCCGACCAAAGAAAGCTGAACAAGTGTAATTTAAAAGTGATTGTGGACATGTAAACAGTTATGACCTTGACACTGTAACTTGATGGACACAATAAGAGCTTGACACAGTAATTAGCTGGAAGGAAACTAGGAACATTTAAATTAACCCTTTTGATCCCTAAAAGCATGGAAATTGTCAGAGTTACGCTAAATCTGTTGACATTCTTCTGACAGCTTACGTCAAAATGAATTTAAATAGAAAATGTCATCAAAATCCGAATATAAATAACAATTTTACATATTTTTAAAAAATTGCAATTTCGGTCCCTTTGACTACTAATAGTTCAGAAACTGTAAGAGATCCGCCAAATCTGTTGGTATAATACAGAAAGCTGACAACAAGAGAAGTCTAAAGAAGAACATCTCATCAAAATCCGATGAAAAATAAAAAAAAAAAAAGGTTTGCAATTTTGACCCCCTTTGGCCTCTTATATCTTCAAAAGAAAACAAGTTATCGAAAATCTAATATTTATTTTCATAAGGAATCAATTAAAAAAACTACATCAAAATTAGACTAGAAATAAAAAAAATATATAAGTTTTGAGAATCGCCCCTTTTGGGCCCCATTTATCTCATGAACGGTATATTCGACGTTGGCATACTGCTGATTGGAAATTTCCTCATTATTCCAATGAAAGAAACCCCATCAAAATCTGATCAATAATAAAAATTCTACAGCCAAATATGTGAAAACACCCAATTTTGCCCTTTTTGGCCCATTTAAAAAAACGGCAGGGGCCACAATGTCAAAAACCCACCCACACCTTCCTGTTCTGCTAAGAAACATTATGTTAAAATTTCATAAGTATCGATTAATTTGACCTTAAGTTATTGACCAAAAACTCAAGGAGTACTCTCTCATAAGCAGCATTAGAATCAAATAATATGAAAAGTCATAATCCGAAAGTTCTGTCACTTATTATGGCGTTACCCAGATGTATATACATGTATTATTTTTACCACAGGTTTTGATACAAAGCGACTGAAGGCCGTCATATTAGAATTGTATACGTACATTTGAAAACTATGGATAAATTGTATTTATAGTAAGATATTATTGTGTCTTTACGGTTTAATAATCACAGCCAGTACCCCATTTTTTCTACCTAGACATATTACTTCACTTTCACTGCTGTTTTTGCACTGTGTTCATCAATTTCATAATAACACAATTAATTAATCGTTATTTTAATTTTGTGTGCCACCATATTTGAAGACCTTTAATTCTTTTCAAATTATACTCTCCGCAAATTGTAATTTATACAGTTTCATTAAATAAATGTACCCATAAATAGGGAATTTCTTTCAATGTATAGTATTGCTCAGATTCAATTATTTTGTGAATATCCAATAAAAAAGGTAAGAACACATTTCAATATACACCATTTGAAAAAGTGTAACTGTCACCTTAATGTGAAATTAATGAATGGTAATAAGTACTATTAACAACCGAAAACTACCTGCTCCATCTGATCTCTAGCTGTCTTTGCTGCGTATTGTATGATACTCTTACAGTTGTTGCTCCTCTGTCTGGTTAAGATTTGTTTTCATAGTGCTCTGCAGGGAATATATTCTTTCCAAATAACTGCACTAGATGTATTAGCGACAGCGTTTCTGATGCACATTACAACAGAGAGAGTACCAAAAATAAATCATGCAATCTTCACAATAAATCCCGAGATTGTGTGAATGATAGCATTCTCTATCACTGTTCAAAATTTGATGCATGTCCGTGTGCTTGTTACATCAAAAATTTGCTATTCTGTTTTACTGTCGTTGTATCTTGTCGTTTCACTGTTCAACAAGCAATGAAATTGTCAAACATTTCAAAGCATCACAATCTACATGGGGGTTGCCATGTTGATCTATAATTATTTTGCCTCACGCACAGAAAATTTCTTAAAGGGGAGATAACTCTACAAACTTTGTCCATCAAGCTGTATCTCCCACTTTTCTTTGTTTTTCAAAAGATTAAGATGGAGTGAAGTGTTCCTATGCTTGATAATAGTTAATAATGTTTATATGAAATCAAAAATTATACAAAGAAGCATTTTAATGATTTTGTTTTACAATCTTTTATGGCAGACTTTGTTCACACTCATGTAGACTGGAGCTGTATTTGAGTATTTCTGAAATATAGTTCCCTTTGATAGCCAGCGTCACATTTATTTAACAAGTAGCACAGACCATTGGTTTTATGTCACTTAAGTATCAAACCATTAATTTTCCTACCTTAGGAGATATTGACAACCAAACTTGCCGGAAAATGGCAATTTCTCGTTATATAGTAAAAATACCCTCATTTATCACATACAACCCACAGATGAAATTCGTCAAAATAAGGTTATTTGGTGTCATTATGATCTTATCTTCTTAGAATAATATCCTAATTGTCATCAGGAAGTTGTCCTTGAATTTTTTGTGTATCTTGAAAATAGTCATTTTTTAGCCAATTTTTGGCCAGTTTTGGTGTGTATTGCATTATCTTCTGTTACTATAAATAGCACAATGCTAAACCATTAATTAAGTATTTTTTTATACTTCTGATATACCACTCTTTGAAAATATATCCCCTTTTATGAAAATATCTGACCCCCTTTCCGAACCATTTTTCACATATTGCATGATTTTCTCTGAGACAGGCACTTGAACCGAAGTTGTGAATAGAATATCACAAAAAAATGTATTTTAACGTATTTATGAATTTTCCGCCGAAAGCCGATGGACAATTAAATAATGTTCGTGAAAATCGAGATTGTTCGTGACATATTTTTCAATAAATCTTACAAAGTATTTGACAAAAGTAAATTTTTTTTTAACAATTGCACTATCCGGAAAACTAACTTGCGAGAAAAATATTATGATATGACGTATTGATGTCCTAATATTCACAGTGCGCAAAAAGATATTTTCCCTTTGGCATAATGTTCCCTAAAACATGCAAGAAATTAAACACTGATATTTAGTATGATTTGCAGTAAATGCCAAGTAAAACTCGAATTTGGCACACATTTCTCTAAACCATGCAACAAATGGTGTATGCATAGTATATCCATTTTATCACAATGCTATCTAACTGCCGAGTCTCAAATTTGGTAAAAATTTCACGAAAAGATGCGACAATAAGGCTATCAATAGTATAGTATATGGTTAAATGCCATCGAGTACTCAAATTTGGTACAAATTTACTGAAAAGTCGATTCAACCATATAGATATCTGTAGTGTGCTATATGGAGTGAATGTCATCTACTATTTGTACAAATTTACTGAAAATATGCAACAATATGGATATCAAAAGTATACGATATGGTGTAAATGCCATCTAGTACTCAAATTTGGTGCAAATATACTGATAACATGCAACAATGGGGATATTGACAGTATGTAATATGGTATAAATGCCATCCCATGCAGACTCAAATTTGGTACAAATTTACTGAAAATATGCAAAAATAGGGATATCGATATTATGTGATATGATGTAAATGCCATCTTGTACTCAAATTTGGTACTAATATACTGAAAACATGCAACAATAGGGATAACGATAGTATGCGATATGGTGTAAATGCCAACTTATACTCAAATTTGGTACAAATTTAGTGAAAATATGCCAAATAGGAATATCTATATTATGCGATATGGTGTAAATGCCGTCTAGTACTCAAATTTGGTACACATTTACTGAAAATATGCAACAATAGGGATATCGATAGTATACGATATGGTGTAAATGCCAATTTTACTCAAACTTGGTACAAATTTACTGAAAATGCAACAGTAGAGATGTCGATAGTATCGAATTGATGTAAATGCCATCTAATAGTCAAATTTGGTACAAATTTACTGAAAACATGCAACAAGAGGGACATCGATAGTATTTGATATGGCGTAAATGCCATCTAATACTCAAATTTGGTACGTACTTTCTGAAAAGACTCAACAATATAGATATCTTTAGTATGCTATATGGAGTGAATACTATCTACTACTCAAATTTGGTACAAATTTACTGAAAATATGCAACAATAGGGATATCGATAGTACGCGATATGGTGTAAATGCCATCTAAGGTTCAAATTTAGTATAAATTACTGAAATTATGCAACAGTTCGTATATCGACAGTAAGGGATATGCCATCTAGTACTCAAATTGAAACAAATTAATTGAAAATATGCAAAATAGAGATATAGATATTATACGGTATCTTGTAAATACTATCTAGCACTCAAATTTTGGGTACATATTTACTGAAAATATGCCACAATAGGGATATTGATAGTATGCGAAATGTTGTAAATGCCACCTAGTACTCAAATTCTCTATTTATATGATAAGTGAGGGTTTTAAAGGAGTGAGTCATTGTACGGTGTATAAAAAATAGATTGAAATAGGCTCTCTTTGACGGAAGAAATATACAAATTCTCGTGAACAATGTACATTGTACGTGAAATAAGATCGTGTTTGGTGTACGAAAAAAAGTTATGGAAGCTGTATGATGGTAACCCCTAAGCCTTTGCCGCCTTAACTCATAATAATATGTTAATGTACGCTCAATAATCGATAGATAAAGAAATTAAGGAATACTAAATAAATAAGATGAGGAAAAATGACATTTTAAAAGCGAAAAGCAACAACTGAAATAAAATACGCAAATGAAAATCTGTATCACCCTCGAGTATCTGTTTTTTTATTTACACGATTGTAAATAGCCTAAAGTTGAGACGGAAAAATGAGATCCCGACAAACTTTATTTTGTCTTGCAAAAAGAAAAAATTCATTTTTTGTATTCATCGGCCAGTTTAATGTAAAAACCGAAATGCAAATGCATTGTATTGGACATCGTGTATAGTGTAAGGTGTAAAGTGTATGGTGTATGGTGAATGGTGCATGGTGCATGGTGTATGGTGCATGGTGTATGGTGTATGTTATATGGTGTAATGGTTCATGGTGTATGGTGTAATGGTGCATGGCGTATCGTGAATGGTATAATGATGTGATTGGTTATGTTTTACTGTACAAGCACTGTATAGTGACCTGATAATTTTACACAAATACATGCCTCTCACTCATACTGCCGATGTGTAGTGTCATTAGCAAATTGTACTTTCTGTTCGTGATAACTGAATATGTTCACTCATTTCACAATAAGAATACAAATTAGAAATTGTTATGCAGCAGTCGTTTGATTTTTCTTAATGACTGCGAAGGTATTTCTCTACCTCCATTGGCTTTTTAACACAAGGAATTAAAAACCAATAAGAAAATCACCCCTTTTGATTATTAATTTTCACGTGATTTTCACGTGATTGCGATATGTACCTCCTTTCGTTTTTAATAACATGTACTTTCTGTTCACTGTTGATCGAATGACGTCTCTAATTTCCCAATAAAGCATATAAATTGTCTTTTTTTTTATGCAGCAGTTCTTTGGTTGACTACCATTTTTTTCCGGGTTTAGAGATGTTCAGGACTTTCGAGTTCACTTTAATCACTCCAATGCCTTTTTTATTAGTCTATAACGGTATAGGGAAAATATGCTATTCATTAGTATCAAACTATTTTCAAGCGGTGAACGTTGTTGGATTGCCATGTCTATTTCACTTCAATGTTTACATATATAAATAGCTAATTGTAGGATATAAATACTATATGATGTGTAGGGTTGATACATCATTCCAATCAATTATTTAATGAGTCGTCCGTCAGACGTTCTATAAAGATGGGTATACTCGATTGATACAAACGGTATGATTATTATTATGATTATAAATAGACTGATTCATGAAGGATGTTTGCAATAATAGACTAGTCCAAATTTTAGTATAAAAGCAATTGCTTTGCAGTTTTAATTAGTTCGATATTCGAGCACGTTACTGTATAACAGTATCTACAAGATGGAAAGGTGATATAACTAGAGGTTCGCAAGAGCCTGTCTAGCTAACCTGGTCCATGACTGGCATAAACTTCAGCCCAAATTACCTCCATGTTAAAATGTCTAATTTTTTTTCTAGAAGTTTCAAAGGAGATCTTTGAAAAAATGTTTTCCACCACATACTTTTCTTCACAATTTCAGAAATATGTATAAACTAGATTATAAGGGAAACCCCGCCATTTTTTTTAGGGGGAATTTTGAATGCTTGGATTTCAGCAATTTTTTTTGAATGGTGATATAAAATGGGATGAACTCCCTCCATCGTAGTTCTGTCCTTAGCTATATTTGATATTACTAATGATTCGGATTTTGTTTGGTTTTATGCATTTTAAACATTTTTTGAAATTATGAATTTCCTTTGTTTGGGTTCTAGTGCTGCTGATGAGGAATTGATTTCCGAAATGGCCATACAGCTCATCAAAATTATTGCAGTTGGAGTTAACATATGTGTTATGGTCTCATGTTCATTTACTCCATATCCTTTCGTAAAATATTTAATACAGGAGTTTGTCTTTTATTGCAGTGTGGAGTTGGTAAAACAATTCCCCGTGGTAGAGATGTATACTCTTTATTTTTCTTAGATATGGTGTACTTGTACATGAGATAATATCTCATGTGTACACTTTGTTCAATTACTATTATCTAAATTTATGTAAATTCTAAAACCTTAGGATGAACTGCCTCCATCGTAGTTCTGTCCTTAGCTATATTTGATATTACTAATTATTCGGATTTTGTTTGGTTTTATGCATTTTAAACATTTTTTAAAATTATGGGTTTCCTTTGTTTGGGTTCTAGTGCTGCTGATGAGGAATTAATTTCCGAAATGGCCATACAGCTCATCAAAATTATTGCAGTTGGAGTTAACATATGTGTTATTGTCTCATGTTCATTTACTCCATATCCTTTCGTAAAAAATTGTAATGGATAGTGGAGCTTTCATTTGCCATGGAAACCAAACCAGAACACTGAATCTTTGAAAAAGGTACTCTGCTACATATTTTTGTTCACAATTTTAGAAATATGTATAAACTAGATTACAAGGGGAACAACTGTTCATTTTTTTAAAGGGTGATTTGGTATGTTTTGTCTTCAGCAATATGTATTACATTGTACCTGGATAATAAGGGTACTCCTGTCGAAATTTTTTGAAGGGTGGTATGAAATGGGTTGTAATGGGTAGTGAAGCTAATTAACATGGGAACCACTGAATGTACTTGCCCCATTGGAACCATACTTTGTGACAACTGTCCATAGTTGGTCGCCATTGACGAATGTGTCTGGTAAGTCAACATTTATTCCAAGATGGCTACCAGTGAAGGACATAGCTTAACATTGGACCCTATGGGGAAACAATTAAATGACCTTCTTCTCTGAAACTACTCGGTCAGTTGGAATGAAACTTTGTCACAATAGGCCTTTAGTGCCCTTCTTTAAAAATATGTCTGTAAAGTCTGCAACCATCCAAGATGGCCGCCAGTGAAGAATGTAGTTTAACATTGGACCCTATTGTTAACACGTTAAAAGATCTCCTTTGAAAGTTCTAGAAAAAAATAGACATTTTAACATGCAGGTAATTTGGGTTGAAGTTTATGCCAGTCATGGACCAGGTTAACTAGACAGGCTCTTGCGAGCCTCTAGTTATATCACCTCTCCATCTTGTAGATACTGGTATACAGTAACGAGCTCGAATATCGAATTAAAACTGCAAAGCAATTGCTTTTATACTAAAATTTGGACTAGTCTATTATTGCAAACACCCTTCATGAATCAGTCTATTTATAATCATCATAATAGTCATACCGTTTGTATCAATCGAGTATACCCTATCTCTATAGAACGTCTGACGGACGACTCCGTAAATCATTGATTGGAATGAGGTATCAACCTTACACATCATTTAGTATTTATATCCTACAATTAGCTATTAATATATGTAAGCATTGAAGTGAAAGTAGACATGGCAATCCAAACAACGTTCACCGCTTGAAAGTAGTTTGATACTAATGAATAGCATATTTTCATTATCCCGTTATATACTAATTAAAAGGTCTTGGAGTGATTAAAGTGAACCAATACTAATGTGTGTTATGCACAGCTTCTCACCTGTCAGGTACTCCAACGAACAATTTTGTAAGCACAGGTTTATGGTTTATCAATTTTCATTGCACAAATACATAATGATGACATGGTGCATGAGGACACGCGTTAAGTGTTGTATTTTAATTACAACTCATACTTTTCAACTGCAAAGTTTCAAATAGATTCATGAATGCACGTAGGTGCACGGTAATTTAACTTTTACTTGTTTTTGCAGTTTTCCTGAATTTTCTTCGTAGTTAAGTATTGGTCAAAGCGCCGTAACTTCAAACAATTTGGAACCAGTTTTCTCTTGGCTCTGAATGGAACTGGTAAATGCGAAAAAAAAAAAAAAAATCCCGGAAGCGGACAAATTGTAATTTTTTAATGGTGTTAATTAATCCTTATGTAATTTTTTGGGGGATTAAAAGTTCAATTTCTTATTATTGAAGCAGATAGCTATCTTTTTACAACGATATATTCATTGAATGCAATCATTCATTTTTTCGTTGGAGTACCTAATGACCTGTCTTGTTCCTAAAAATAGGTGCATAGTTTTGTGAGGGAATGAAGAATTTACATCTGAAAATTGTTAAAAACAGAATATTCACATTGTGTACGGCTGAAAATTTTCATCGAAAACCATCAAAATATAATGTGGTTTGTGTATGAGTACGTCATGAAAAATACAACTTTTGATCAAAGCTCCGATGAAACTGAAATTCGAAAGTCCTAAACATCTAAACCCGGAAAAAGATGGTAGTCAACCAAAAAACTGCTGCATAGAAAATAAGACAATTTATATGCTTTATTGGGAAATTAGAGAAGTCATTTGATCAACATTGAACAGAAAGTGCATGTTATTAAAAACAAATAATGAAAAAAATCAGGAGGTACATATCGCAATCACGTGAAAATTAATAATCGAAAGGGTGATTTTCGTATTGGTTTCAAATTCCTTGTGTTAAAAAGCCAATGGAGGTAGAGAAATACCTTCGCAGTCATTAAGAAAAATCAAACGACTGCTGCATAACAATTTCTAATTTGTATGCTTATTGTGAAATGAGTGAACATATTCAGTTATCACGAACAGAAAGTACAATTTGCAATTGACGCGTAGCTTATTCTGATTGTTGTATGTCTATCCTTTTTCTTTATGGCGGTTTGCTACTCCATTTGAAAATAAATAGGATTTCAATTAAATGTACTTTTTGTTAAAAAATCAAAATAAAAGTATTTTAAGTGTCGGTAGCGGAACAGGACATGCCCGTCCTTCCGGAGCATCTGATGTCACTCCCGGTTTTCATGGGAGTTCACACTATTAGTGCCTTAGTTCCTAATGTTATCTTGATATTTCCGTGCATTGTAACTGTCTCACGTCCTTGTTTTGTCTTTGTTTTTACCTGTGTGCCGTTTTTGCCATGTCTTTGGACTTATAGGTTGATGATGTCGTTTTTTTAGATATAAGTGATTGGAAATTTAGCGGGAAACTGAACTCCTCGGATTTTTCAAAGGATTAACATTAGTCAGGTTTTACCATGAATGAATGTAACAAAATAAATAAAATCAGATAAAATTTTCACAGAATGCTTATAAAGCAGTATAAAATGAAATTATAAGAAAGAATATAGGGTCCATGGGCAAAAAATTATAATACTTTCAAATGGTAAATCCAGAGAATTTCGAAAATCTTGCAGAAATCCCAAAACTTGAGGAGCGAACCTCCTTAAATAGCCAAAACATAATACTCAGGTATAAACAAGTTGTTGTTTCCTTCTGCTAACTTTGACAAATTACTACGCGACAGGCGCTCTGAACTTCTTGATAGAAGCAGGGACCTTAATATCTCTAAATATTCATCTACTGTATGTTCCTATCAATTTTATATAGCAATGCCGTCATTAATCGACTCACAAAAACGGATATCGAAAGAAATTTACGCACTCTTTTTGATCGGAAGCATATACCCGTCGGATTAATAGACCTTACTCTCATAAGATCACGTGATATCTCTTGGATGGTTTTGATAATTTTGATAAACCTCCTGCCTTCGGATTTCGGGTTAAAAATTACCAAACAGTAACCCTACAAAATGCACTTCACTGGAACTAAAGAAAGAAATCTTCTTTCAGATCAATAACACCAGCGTGTCCCCGAGACAATCGGATATGTCTTTAATGTCAAAACTTAGACTGCATTGTGAATTTTGCCTTGGTTTGTCCTTATCTTTAGAAATTATATTTTCCAAGAGTGAATCTTTCTCTTGTCTACAAGTCTAGATATTTATTTATCTTTAATTTGATTTGGAGGGAATACAATTAATGCTATTTTTCAATTATTGTGTTTTCTGGTGATTTGTGCTTCCATTATACATTGTCATTAGTTAGAGCCCCTTTTAATTGTGCATAAATTCAAATGATAGCTTCAAATGACAAGACGAAGAAGTCTGTGTTAATACAGAAATTAAACAACAATGGTTGTTTATAGTTAAACTCCAAATCTAAAGAAAATGCACAGTTGAAGCAACTTTTGAAATTTAAATTAATTTAAATTTCGGACTTTTATTGTCACTTTCATTTATTTATCTTTCTGTGAAATTTTTTTACGCTAACGAAAGTTGAATCGAATTAGGTAGTCATTGTTTTATAGATGTTTTTTATTGCTTGACTTATAAATCAGAAATTGCATTCAAGTAAACTTGCTACAAGTCCCTCTAAAAATTTTCTTTTAATAATGGTCTCTTTAATAATATATAATTATGCAATGAACATGTAAAGAATGTTACAACCCGACAGTGTACATAGGTCAGTATAGTTGTAAGTAATAAATTTAGCTGCTTTCAGAGGGATATGATGAAAAATTATAAGAATAAATAAATGAAGGACTTGTAACAAGTCTAAATTTGAAGCCATATATAGACTTACCTTTTAATTCTAAGTTGGGAAAACACTAACGAAAACCGAAGTGAACTTATTAACGATATGAAAAATATGTGAAGCTATCCACGTAAAGTCAGTCGTGTCCAATCAGAAAATTGAAAGTTTGTGCAAATTAAAATAAAATGATGACTGCACGAAATTTTAGATAGGTCTTTCTCGATTCATTAATGTCAATCAATACTTGTTAGTGTAAAAGTCATCTGTTATCAATTACAAAGGCAACAAATCGAAGGAAAATTCATAGTGAAAACATGATATATATATATATATTAAAAGATATATTAAATATTTAATTAATAGAAATGTAAAATAGAAATACATTGTATATAAAATGAAGACTGTTTTGTGGTAAATAATTTTTATACCAAATTAGTAGACTTTCCCTTGCCGTCAAAAGTAATTCGCGAACGCCTAGAGATAAACAGATGGACAGCTACACGACCTAGGATATAGCATTTATCCCATGACTTTGTATAGTTCGGTTTTTGTATGGTTTAAACCGGTGCTAGTAAAAGAGTTGTTCCATTGCTTGTTTTTGTCATGTATTGATGGAGACTTTGTATCATGTGCATTTACTCCATATCCTTTATTACTTATTTCAAAAGTATCATTGTCAAATCGAAAATGCCAGGGTTTTTTTGTGTATATCAGAAATCGTATTTGATAGCACGATCTTGTTCGAATGATCATAGTTGTGCCATATAAAATGAAGTTATCCTGATAGAATTACATCAATTATGGTAACTTCGCTGTACTTTCGGTATTTAGTTATTCATACCTATATCTAATTCCTAGCAAAAATCGATTAATTATCGAAACAATAACTAGCATGTTTGAAGTTTATTCTCATTTCGCTTTTGGTCAATCATGTAAATGTCTCGCATCAGTTTCTAGAAATAGTGCCACCGGGTTTTGATAAAATTTACACCTGCACCATTGTCTAGCTAATTTTTTTTTGCATTTTTATGACTACGATTACTCAATTTATTGGTAATATGACCTTTTTATTCAAAATATTTCACTCTACCCCTTTTTTATGAATGGCGCATTGATACACAGAGCAACTATGGCAGCAACAAAATCACGGCAATTTTAGATGGGGACTACGGAGATCACTTCACTTCAAATTAATTCAGATGAAATTATAAAGAAAGATCTTTTACATTGTGTTCCAGTTTATTACGATAATTTCTAAAATACCGATAGTTAAATTTTCACATTTTAAAGATCTCGGTATTCCTCGAACTTTAAAAAGGTCAAAACTTTAACTATCTACGTAATAGAGTTAGAGACTTTATATTGTATCATTTACCGTCGCAACAAAGGGGAGTAGATAGTTTCCTTTTTATGAGAACCCCTTTTCCTCTGTCTTTCTCATCTAGCTCCATTCGGTTCATTCTTATCCAATTAATACCAAACAGAACAATTTATCCTGAAACTCTTTTGTATAATTATAAAAATTAAACTTCACTTGTGTCTACTGATATATTTGTTGAAAACTGCGTTAAACGACATATTACAAAATATAATATACATATGTACAATATCTTATATTTAAAATTGAGTCTCATAATGATATAGGAAATATCAATATATCGGCAATGAATACAGAAACAAAAAGGGTAAAAAGGAGGGAAAAAACTAAAATGCAAATCTAAAAAGATATAAAAAATAAAAACATGGCAATAAATATTTAAGACAAACTGAGACATCCTATAAAGACAAAACAAATGAACAAAAAATGAACAAGAACGCAACAAAACATGTCACAACTGGATAATATTGCATGATGCTATTCAGTTGGACGTTTTGTTAGGGTTAACAGACGCTATAGTGACACCAGATGGACGAATAAATAGATATTTTGAGTTATGAAACTATGCAGTTTGCCGTTTGCGTGATAAATGTAGATTGTTATAAATACGGTATTGTTAATTGTATGGTCTGTACACATATGTTTATCTATTTACTTTTACCGAGATAACAAATGGTAATACATTTGTATTGATATACACGATATTAAACAATTAACTTTGTAAAATTCAGTGTCAAGCAGTAATAAAAAACCCAAAGCACAATAAATTCGTTTGTCACTTACATCGGTTCTCACTTACTTTAAATCGCATAGCTTATAAGCTACTGCATTTGGTGATTACTTCAAAAGCACTGTCCCAAAAGCTACTTACTAAGGGATTTGTTCAGCCTTTGTTATTTTCATCCCTTCAAAACTTCTATGACCGTCACCACGACATCATTGACAGACATGACGTGTCTATGTCTCAAATGAAAACGGACATTTTCAGCTATGTTTCACATCTTCATGGATAGACATAACCGGTTTTGACTCAACCCTTAATTGATTGACTCACTGATAATGTGGCGTAAACTGCTAGCAGAAAAGGACATGTTTACTCTTCCGGAGCCCCTGATGTTACTTCCGGTTTTCATGGGAGTTAATACTTTGAGTGCCTTAGTACTTAATGTCGTCTTTTTATTACCGTACATTGTGGATGTCACACGTCCTTGTTCTGTCTTTGTTTTCCTCTGTTGCCGTTTTTGCAATATCTTTGGAATTCGATTTTTAGAGATCATCACTTCCTTTGTTCTTTCGGTATTCTTCTGCCGTTGTCCAGTTAACATCGGTTATTCCATAGTTACATTTTTTGTAATATGAGGATAGGTATAACCTATGTGGAAGCGAAGCCGAAATTATTCGGTGAAAAACTGTTGTATACTGTAGACCTTCCCTTCGTCAGTGTTTATCAAGGACAATAGGAAGATGGCATTGGTAGAACAAGAGGGGAGGATCTTGCTTATGGACCCCCTTTTTATGAAAACAAAAATGCTGAATAAACGCAAAAAATCAACAACGAAAAATCACTGGAACTACAATCTCTTTAAACCCAACTGGAACCACCCTTTGTGAAGCACGACTAATGATCCACCCGGTAATGGATATTACAGCTTGAATATTTTCATGTGATGTTACTGTGACTCCTTGTGTTATGTGTTGTCAAACAACGGCAGTAGAATACCGAAGGAACAAAGGAGTGAAATTTACAAAAATCGAAGTCCAAAGACATGGGCAAAACGAGAACACAGGAAAAAAATGATGTCAGACACAAAACAATGACTCTAGACAGATACAAAGCACACAAATAGAAATCAATGTCAAGAGTGTAAATGACGGTACAATCACAGGCACTTGTTTTATTTGGGATATCTTTCATTATGCAAGTGGAAGGGAAGCAGACATAAAATATGAAATTCAGGCATAAATCGTGTAAAAATATTTTATAATGTCTTTTTCACTTAAAGTACTGTAGCAGTAAAATATTTTCGTCGGGAAAATATGTCCAGACGGAATAAATCTCATAGAAAGATATATCCGCACATTTATTTTACTAGGAATAGTAGTCTGAGGACATATTTTCTTAGAAATATATGTCCTCCTGGATTTATTTTCCCAGGAATGTCTGTCCATGGACTTTAGTTTCCTAGTAATAACTATCCCCCGGACATATTTCTACCCGAAAATATTTATCCCTTACAAAAGGAGCAACCTCCTTAGCAACGTCTCCTAAATTTCAACTACATTGTACTACTGACGAGATGGTTTTGTTCTTGACCCAATTAATAAAAAAAATATGTATATCTTTCAAGTTTACCCCACTTTAAAGCTGCACCTTTGTTTTGGCGTAGCCATAGGTAATGATTCGCCAGCAGAATAGTTATTTACAAAGGTTAATAAATTATTCAATCTTTACCCAAAAGTACTGACAAAGTAAAGCAGAAATTGTACAAACCTTATTTTTCCTTAAACTATTTGTGACCGTCAGTTTTTTTTCTTGTCGATTTTAGAAGGTTTCATTCAGCGGAAAGCCAGAAAGGTTGGTCCGCTGACCACTCAGGGCAATTCGGTCGTATAACGGATCACACAGAGGAGGTGTTCCGGGATAGACCCCGTAATTTTTTTCTGCAAAACTAAAAATGTGATGCAAAATTTAGACACACTCAATAAAAACTGGAGAAAAATTGACTGGAACCCCTTTTTACGGAACTCCATTGGAACCCTTTTCGAAGCTTTTATCAGCCGGGGTGCCATTCCACAGGCACTTGTTTCAGAAAAAATACCCTTCACGGTATTTTTTCCCAAACAAGTGCCTTCGCGCCATTCACCAAGGCGATTTATAACAGACAAACCGCGGTATTAACATACCAGACTGCAGTCAAATTTAGGCTTGCATCGGACAATTCATATGAAAAACAAGGGTTAATTTCCCTTACGCTGCATGTGTTCAAAGGTTAAGATCAAATAATGATTATTGTTATTGTGGTAAAAATCAAGTAAACAGGCTTGTCCGCCAATGAAGACGAAACAGTACGACACAATACATTCAGAAATAATGATAATAACTTTGCTAATATCATTAAAGTGTATTTTTTTAAATATTTTATTCTATGCATTTTTTTGCTATCGCCGCTCTTATAATACTGACTTAATTCCTTGACACTAATTTCCAGATACACTGAACATGGGGTAGGATGCCTAAGGTTACCCATTTTATATATTTGTTAGTTTGTACCTAATTGCACGTCTGGAATTTTGGGATCCTTTGTTTTTGGCCATGATTTAGACGGTGTAGGAATACCCGTCCGCACTCTTCCCTACTGAGTAACCTCTCCCAGCAGTTACTGGTATTATTAGTTTATATCAGAGAGATAAAGCTTCTAATTGACTATATGCAGAGAATAACACATATTTCTACATTGCTTCCAATTCTCAAATTTTAGACCTTAAATTATGCACTTACCCTGACATTCCTGCTATTAATCAAACAAATATTTATTGGACAGTATTTTATTGATTGATTCAATTTCAAATATTTTATATCTATAAAATAGAATTGAAAATAAAAAAAAATCATATAATCATTAAAAATAGGTCTTAATATAATGGAATGAAGATCAAGTTCTACTGATTTTTTCTTGTCGTGACAATTTATTCATATTTTCATATATTTATATATGATTCCAACAGATTTTATCAGGCCATGCTACATCCTGACGCAACTCCCAGACACAGTACTTGAAAGGGCTTGAGAAAATTCGTCAAAACAACAAGCGTCTGCTACCCCGGAAATATACTTCCAGGATCGATAAATGCAATTTGCGTATATTTCCAAGAACGATAACTCTCGACGCAGGGATTTTTTCAACTCATAGTATTTGGAACAAAATTGCAGTTTCCAGAATATATTGAAGCTTCGCTTGCTATTACTGGTACTTTATAAAGCTGAAGAAAAAGTAAGTTACAATAACATACTTGTTTCAATAAAAAAATGTTCAGGCATTTTCAAAGACGTTAAACCAATTTCCATGAACTGCTCTTTTATTTTCTAATCTCTCTATATAAATTATTGAGACCCATTCTGTGATTCACACTTAAAACAAATAACACCTGGTTTCAGGCCTTTGATATTCTCTTTGTCGATCAATACAAAGTTCATACATTAGGTCATTGCCTTTCACAAAACACCATCTTCACATGGACAACGCTACCCGTAATTGTGATATCAAGATCGTTCCAATGCGACGCTAAGTGCTTGTTCAACTACGGACAGATTTAAAAAACGGCATGTCACGTGGGCTCACTGTAACAGATTGACAGATTGCTTGAAATTACAGTATGCACCCCCAAGATAACAGGATAAATGACGACTACATTACAGTTGAATAATAGAATGTCAAAAAGATTTTGTGCTTTTTTTCTGTGTCGTGTAAAACATTAACTTAGTCATGCCAGTGTAATCAATAAAGACATCATTACGTGTTTATTTCTGTATTTGCTTATTGGTCCTCGAACGCATGTATTGGCCTTTGGCCTCAGCCATCCTTGGACCAATAACAAGGCAAATGCAGAAATAAACACGTATTATTATATGGTTATGTAAAATATGATTAAAATTTTCTATGCAATACAAAATGTTTAAAGCAAATATAGATATGTTTACTGGACAAATACGACCAAGCTGGCCCAATATGGATTTACTGGCTCAATATGGATTTACTGGCCAAATACGGGTTTACTGGGCCAATACGGCTAGGCCCAATACGTTTCATTAAATCTTCAACAAAATGGCGGTAATATCATGAACAGAACATAATTCCATGTGAATAATCTGCTGGACAGCTTCAATGTAAATCAATCGTTCATTTTTTTTACTATTTATTTGAAAACGGAAATTCAGTTTCTTTTCCGGGCTCCCGTATTTCTATATTCAATTTGCAGAACTTCAAGAACATCAATGACAACCCTGGTTTGTTGACATTCTGAAAAATACTTTGATAGTTCAGTAATTTTTAGTATTCATACATGTCAACAATCAGATTTCAACACAAAATGATACGAAGATCAGAAAAGTAACTCTTTTTCAGGTAACCACCACTCGCTGAATTTAACTTCGTCTTGAGATATTTACGTGGCTGAAGGACATCTCAATGTTTATGTATGTCGTTATATATGAAAAACGTAGTCACAAGTCAAATTTACAATTATTAGAGACTGTTCCCAATAGCAGATATACATAAAAATAAACTTGAGAATAAAGGAAAAGTAAACATAAAAATTGACTGACAAGACTTCCCATTTTGTTGCCATTGAATCGATATTATGCAGTTTTACATAACTATTTCACCAGCCCAGTAGTTAGTACTTCGGTGCTGACCCGAAAGCCGATTATTTTTGAAACCTTCAAATATCTAATTTTTTTTAAATTGTATTGAAAACTAAGGAGTATCTCCCTCATGCAAAGCCCTGTCCTTAGCTGATTTTGGCTTTAAATTTAGATCACTTTGGTTATTTGTTCTCTATCAGTTTATTAACATCTTTGAGTTTACGGTCTTCCAAACGTTTAGATTTTATCTGCACTGATGAAACATAAGTTGTCGAAATGCGCATATGCAGAAAGTAAATTCACAGTGACTTCGGTATTTAGTTATTTGTTACCACTGGGTCGATGCCACTGCTGGTGGACTATTAGTCCCCGAGGGTATTCACCAGCCAAGTAGTCAGTACTTCGGTGCTGACCCGAAAGCCGATTACTTTTGAAACCTTCCAATATCTAAAATTTTGTAAATTGTATTGAAAACTAAGGAGTATCTCCGTCATGCAAAGCTCTGTCCTTAGCTGATTTTGGCTTTAAATTTAGATCACTCTGCTTATTTGTTCTCTATCGGTTTTTCAACATCTTTGAGTTTATGGTCTTCCAAACGTTTAGATTTTATCTGCAATGATGAGACATAAGTTGTCGAAATGCGCATATGCAGAAAGTAAATTCACAGTGACTTCGGTATTTAGTTAATAAAGGCGTCATAGAATGTTATTTTTCACATTGGTCCTGCATTATGCCCTCGGACAGTCGTATTGGGCCTCGGACAGCCGTATTGGGCTTCGGTGTTGCCTCGGCCAAATACGGCTGTCCTCGGCCCAATACGACCGTCCTTGGACGTAATACACGACCAATATGATAAATCCAATTGTATAACCCTAAAATATCATCATAATCATATTATCATAATATATATAGATTATTACGTGGCATGTTTCATATCATATGCTTTATCAGCTCAAGGTCATGTTCATCAGCCCCGAGAACCGAAGGCTCGAGGGATGATAACATTAACGCATAATACACTACAAATACATCAAATAACATTTGATTTCAAATTCAAGTAAATATAAATTTAGTATTTTAGGTTACTGGTATACATCATTATATTATATTCATTTCTATTTCTCTCTTTTTTTTTGCATATGTTTGCCATGGATCAACTTTTCATTTCTGCTTATGGTTTACTTACAGTACTTGTAGGGTAAAACATAACCATTTTATGGTGTATGGTGTATGGTGTAATGGTGTATGGTTCAATGGTGCATGGTGTATGGTTCAATGGTTCATGGTGTATGGTGTAATGGTGTATGGTGTTGCAACGTGAACCATACACCATACACCATGAACCATACACCATACACTATGAACTATACACCATACACTATGAACCATACACGATACACCATAACCCATACTCTGTACTCGGTAACTCTGGACCATACACCAGATACACGATCGAGCGACACGATGTGAACTAGAGACAATGAACTGCATGGCGCATCGGGACTGGCGCAATCGAAGTTAATATTAAATACATTTTCAAAATTATGTTAACCTTATAAAGCAATGATAAAGAAAATTAATCGTGCTTTTTATGCGCCAGCAGGTGGCTATTTTCTACAACCATAAATAATAATTATTAGCCAAAAAGAAATGCAAAAAACATGTAGTGACAAAAAGCGCACATTTTTTTTATTTTTAACTAAAACCGAAGATGTGAATATAAAACGGCAAAAACATAATTTTTGAATTTGTATTTTAACGTATTTTTGAATTTTCCGACGAAAGCCGATGGACAATTAAATTATATTCGTGAAGATTGCACTCATGACACATATTTTTCAATAGATTTTGCAAAAAACTTGACAGAAGTAATATTTTTTTCAACAATTTTACAATCCCGAAAACTTGCGAGAAAATATTATGATATGACGTATTGATGTCCGAATACTCACACTGGCATAATGTTCCCTAAAACATGCAAGAAATTTACAAACACTCATATTTAGTATGATTTGCTGTAAATGTCAACTAAAACTCAAATTTGGCACACATTTGTATAAACCATGCAACATACGGAGTATTCATAGTATATGCAATTTTGGCAGAATACTATCTAAGTGCTGTGACTCTAATTTGGTACAAATTTCCTGAAAGATGCAACAATAAGGCTTTCATGAATAGTACATGGTGTAAATGCCATCTAATACTCAAATTTAGTACAAATTTACAAACTTGACAGAAGAAATATTTTTTTCAACAATTTTACAATCCCGAAAACTTGCGAGAAAATATTATGATATGACGTATTGATGTCCTAATACTCACACTGGCATAATGTTCCCTAAAACATGCAAGAAATTTACAAACACTCATATTTAGTATGATTTGCTGTAAATGTTAACTAACACTCAAATTTGGCACACATTTGTGTAAACCATGCAACATACGGAGTATTCATAGTATATGCAATTTTGGCAGAATACTATCTAGCTGCTGTGACTCTAATTTGGTACAAATTTCCTGAAAGATGCAACAATAAGGCTTTCATGAATAGTACATGGTGTAAATGCCATCTAATACTCAAATTTAGTACAAATTTACTAAAAATATACAACAATATAGATAGAGATGCCATGCAATATGGTGTAAATGTCTTCTAGTACTCAAATTTGGTGCAAATATACTGAAATCATGCAACAATAGGGATATTGATAGTATGCGATATGGTGTAAATGCCATCTAATACTCAAATTTAGTACAAATTTGCTGAAAATATGCAACAATAGGGATACTGATAGGATGCGATATGGTGTAAAATGCCATCTAGTACTCAAATTTGGTTCAAATTTACTGAAAATATGCAACAATAGGGATTTCGATAGTATGTGATATAATGTACATGCCATCTAGTACTCAAATTTGGCACAAATTTACTGAAAACATGACACAATAGGGGTGTAGATAGTTTGTGATATTGTGTAAATGCCATCTAGTACTCAAATTTAGTAAAAAAATACTGAAAATATGCAACAATAGGGATATTGATAGTATGAGATATGATGTAAATGCCATCTGATACTCAAATTTAGTACAAATTTATTGAAAATATGCAACAATAGGGATACTGATAGGATGCGATATGGTGTAAATGCAATCTAGTACTCAAATTTAGTTCAAATTTACTTAAAATATGCAACAATAGCGATATCCATATTATGCGATATGGGTGTAAATGCCATCTAGTACTCAAATTTAATTCAAATTTACTTAAAATATGCAACAATAGGGATACTGATAGGATGCGATATGATATAAATTCCATGTAGTACTCAAATTTGGTACAAATATACTGAAAACATGCAACAATAGGGATATCGATAGTATGCGATATGATGTACATTGTCAACTCGTACTCAAATTTGGTACCAATTTACTGAAACTATGCAAGAATAGGGATATCGATAGTATGTGATATGATATAAATTCCATCTAGTACTCAAATTTGGTACAAATATACTGAAAACATGCAACAAGAGGGATATCGATATTATGTGATATGGTGTAAATGCCATCTAGTACTCAAATTTGGTACAAATTTACTGAAAGTATGCAACAACAGCAATATCGATATTATGCGATATGATGTACATTTCATCTAATACTCAAATTTGGTACAAATATACTGAAAACATGCAACAATAGGGATATCGATAGTATGCAATATGGTGTAAATGCCAATTAGTACTAAAATTTGGTACAAATTTACTGAAATATGCAACAGTAGGGCTATCGATATTAAATGATATGATGTAAATTCCATCTAATACTCAAAGTAGTAGAGCCACAAAGGACCAAAAATGGCCCAGTATTTTGACCAAAATTGAATTGTCACCTTTAATGTTAATAGGTCACCATTTCCATCCATATGTATCGAACGTTTCGTATGTGTTTCGTACTCACATTTCGATGACGTCATAATGGGTTATGACGTTTGCCTTTTACACAAGTATGGAGATTTTGAGAAAAATCGGATTATTTCCAACATATTTTCTCAAATTTCAGTTTGGCCGCACCCATCGACCAAAATATTTTTATCTTTAATGAATGGAAAAACAATATTAAAAGTAAATTCGAATGAGTACATTTTGGTCGAAGGCTGTGGCAACTTCCATGAACGGCGGAACACACAAGAGAGTAAATTTTTGAACATTGTAGCAGTCGTTTAACCGAAAACTCCAGATTGATAGCATCTTAAAAGATGTGTATATTTCTTCAAAATACGAAGTGTCAAATGATTAATTGAGATTCAGTTCTAAAATGCGGTTTTTAAAGATATCTATCTGCGTTTTTATGTATACTCCTTCTCTTAGGCAAAAGTGTAATGAATTACACTTGTCTCCTGTTTTCATTTTTCCTGTTTACCAACTTAGTGCATTCTTCTTATATTGTATATGGTAATATGGAACCATTTTTGTTACGCTTTTCTATGCAATAATATATCACAGCTACTTTATTTTTAGTGTGGCTATATTAAACTTGTGAACATAGTGTAATTTCTAGTGACTGTGTGTTTAACAAATTAAATTTGGTTATGCGATATCGGAACGAACCGAGTTTATGTTTGCAGAAATTCCGAGACTGAATAAATAAATATATATTATATATTCAAAAGGAAATGGAATCTAACATTTACTTATACATAAAATGAGGTCTATTACGGGCGAAAGAATGCACAACTTGCATAAGTTCCAGTTAATACTAATTGTCAGTTACCGGCTAAAAGTAGAATTGGAATATATATGGAATATCTGAAAAAAAATCCGTATTGTTCTAGGCGTTTGCACTAACCAATGCTGGATAGACTGAAACAACACAACTGTTTAAAAACCACAAAGAGATACTGCAAAAAATGGTGAATTTCGAAGTAAATGAAATGCCGTATTAAATATGCCTTTGGCAGTTTTAATTTTTCACACTTAAAAAAACACCACATGATAATGTTTTTAAGTGCATACATGTAAAGACACATCATTACTGGTTTCTAACTGAAATTCTGTCGACAGCTAAAAAAATCAAGAATACTTGCTTAATCCACATAGAAATATTGGGTACGATACTGGTTTTGTCACGTGACAGTATAATTTCCAGCAGGATTGACTTAAGCTAATTGAGCCGAAACCGCGAGCTTTTTCCGACTACTAATTTCTATTATATTTTGTCTCTCATTTTTGTCTCAAGTTTGTTGTCATTCTGTTAATCATCCAAGCTCTTCGGGTTTTTATACTTTATTTTCATTCTCATCAGTTTCCAGAAAAGTAAGGGAGATGGTGTGGTATTTTAATCTCAGCCTTGCGGATTTTAAGCCGTATTTCGGATTGATGCAATATAACAAAATGTCTAAAATAATGTATCATTTTTTACCGATTTCAAATCAATTCTTTGTCGTGTAATCTAATTTTTAAATATGTTTTTGTTATAAATCTTTGAGTTCACTAGTATCAGACATATAATCAATTGATAAGGCCTCAACGTCAGTTATAAAACTAAGATACCCAAATCAAACCAATGTAGGTGCACTGTATTACTATTACAGGATTAGAGACTACAAAATACCTCTAGAAGACCTGAATTTTTATTTAAGCATACCTATAACTATAACCAACTCCTACGAAAACCGTTTTTCTAAGTAACAAAAAAAAATATACATAACTCTACGAATTAAAGCCAGATTTGCACAATTTTCATGCAGAATTTAAAATTCGATATTTTTATGGTTTTCATGAACCAATGCAAATGTAGCCAAAACGTAGAGGTAAAACTAAATAATATTTGATGACAATTGTAACTGTTTCCTAATAATAATGGAACTGATAATGACGATATATATATGTAGCAACAGTTAATTTTGAAGTTCATTGTTCAACTTTTAATGTACTGCGAAAATTGGAAAATCCCGTACTCAAATATTTTTCTGTTTTGTGAAACAAATAGACTTTGGCTAATAATGTAATTTTTACGTCTTTTTGTTAATGATGAGGTTTACAGCTTGACAGTACTGTCATTCCAAATGAAGCGAGTAACTTCCGTAGCACATATTAATGCAATGTATAAGTTTTTACACTACCAACAAAAAATTTTCAAAACCAAGTTTCAGTGTTTATCCCAAGTTTAGTTTAATAATAATAATTGAAATACAATAGGATTTGGCATCAGTTATACCAATTGAAATATACCTTTCTTTAATCGCAGAAATTTATGACAGCATGGTAGATATACACCTACAAAACGCATTTCTTAACATGGGAATATCTGAAATAAGTATACGTTTATGAAAACTAGAAAAAGGTGATCTCCTCATCGCAAAATATACCTCCACCCATAGGCAATCCCAGTATTTGCAAGAATTTTCTTACAAAGCTAAGTGAAGTTATCATCCGGCAACCATAAAATTAAGATTTTGTCTAAATCAAGGGCAATAACTCTGGAGCACAAAATCTGATCTCGATCAAAATCAAACTTAAACTTCCCTTCAAAGCAAACTCAAGTTAACATCCGGAAACGAAAGTGTGACGGACAGACGGATGGAAAGACGGACGGACGGACAAAAGGATTCTATATAACCCAATCTTTTAAGGCAGAGGTATTAAAAGAGTATAGATGGATTGAAAGCTAGCATAAATCACACACGAAAAGATTTGTTTGTCTTATGAGAGTACGCATGTCTACTAAAAAATTCAATTCGTTTGATCACCCACATTGTCATTACTAATTTTGGCATAATGTTCACATCTTTGAATTTGAAAAAAGTTGACATCTAAGAAGGAAATGAAAATAGGTTTTTCGTACCAGGACCGAAATCAAAATACTGAAAGTGTTTGCAGGTGGAAAAGTGACACATCCGCTTCTTTTACATCCTTTGTGGCATCACCTAGTACTTTTGGTATAGAACTTTTTTATTGCGAAATACAATTTTGGTTGCTTTCCTATGAGCTGAGACAATTTTTTTCATGATTGCCATTGCATTCACTAGCCTTAAATGTATTTTCCAAGTTTTTGATCATAATGTGTTCAGTCGGCATGCATTGTTTGGGAGATTATTAAACACAATGCAGCTGAAGATTTTCTTTCCCTCAATTTTCTCCGTTTTCATAGCAACAATACGTGGGTTGACATGATATTTATGTTTGAACTGGACTGTGAAATTTTCTGACATTTCTGTCAATTCTTTATTATTCTACCTTTGCGCATGGTTTTGCATATGCTTTAAGAACACGTGGAATACACAAAGGGGGTTTGACATAACATTGTCCGTTGCTATGGGTACAGTACAATAGTTGTATCGGATTTGACCTACTAGACCAAAGTGTTAGTAAACTTTTTAATCCACTTTGGTTATTCGGCATGCTGGATTTAAGAGATAACTCTTTAACTTGGTAGCATTTTGAACGCAAAAATACGTTTTTTGCACAAGATTGCCCGTTGCTATGGCAACATTATGACAATCGTCAAGAATTCTACCACTTAACTTGCTATTAAATAATTTATAAACATTTTACCCATTTTTAGTCAATCAGCATGTATGTTTTGCGAGAAAATATTTATGAAATAACGTCTTTAATAAGCATTCTATACCTTTTTGAGTAATAAAATAGCAGTTACTATGGCAACGAAAGAACCAATGACATAAAGATTTGTCATTTATGTTCGAAACATTGAAATATAGCAATATATTCGATGTGCGTAGTTTTATAACAGTTAAATTAGATGGAAAGAAAAGAATTCAAGGTGTAGATGCAAACTATAAAAAAGTCGTTGCCATGGCAACAGAGTATGTTCATTTTGGAGATTGAAGTAATTTTTGTGCAAATAATAGTGTCCTCTATAAAAAACACAAATACTGTCAAGATCTGACATTAGGCCGATTTTTGCCCTTCGTGGCCCTAGTCCTTTGGTACAAATATACTGAAAATATGCAGCAATAGGGATATCGATAGTATGCGATATGATGTACATGTCATCTAGTACTCAAATTTGGTAAACATTTTCTGAAATCAAGCAACAATAGGGATATTGATAGTATGTGATATGATGTAAATGTCATTTAGTACTCAAATTTGGTACAAATATACTGAAAACATGCAACAATAGGGATATCGATAGTATACGATATGGTGTAAATGCCATCTAATACTCAAATTTGGTACATATGCAACAATAGGGATATCGTTAGTATGCAATATAATGAACATGCCATCTAGTACTCAAATTTTGTACAAATTTACTAAAAATATGCAACAATAGGGATATCAATAGTATGTGATATGGTGTAAATGCCATCTAATACTCAAATTTGGTACAAATTTACGGAAAATATGCAACAATAGCGATATCAATATAATACGATATGGTGTAAATGCCATCTAATGGTCAAATTTGGCACAAATTTACTGAAAATATGCAACAATAGGGATAGAGATAGTATGCGATATGGTGTAAATGCCATTTAGTACTCAAATTTGCTGCGAATATACTGAAAATATGCAACAATAGGGATATCGGTAGTATGCGATATGGTGTTAATGCCATCTAATACTCAAATTTGGTACAAATTTACTGAAAATATGGAACAATAGGGATATCGATATTATGCTATATCATGTAAATGCCATCTAGTGTCTGAATTTAGTATAAATTTACTGAAAATATGCAACAGTTCGCATATTGATAGTATGCGATATGCCATCTAGTACTCAAATTGAAACAAATGTGCTGAAAATATGCAACAATGGGGATATTGATATTATACGATATCATGCAAATACCATCTGGTACTCAAATGTTATGCTACAATAGGGACATGGATAGTATGCGAAATGGTGTAAATGCGACCTAGTACTCCATTTCTCTATTTATATGACTAATGAGGGTTTTAAAGGATCGGGTCATATTGTACGGTGTATAAAAAAATAGAAATAGGTGTTGTTTGATGGAATATCGAAATTTTCGTGTACAATGTACATTGCACGTGAAATAAGATCGTGTTTGGTGTACGAAAAAAAGGTCATGGACGCTGTTCGATGAAAACCCTAAGCCTTTGCCGCCTTCATAATGATATAATGTACGCGCGATAATCGAAAGATATAAAGGAAATACTTAATAAATAAAATGAGGGCAAAAATGACATTTTAAAAGCGAGAAAAAGCAACACGTGAAATAAAATACGGCAAACGAAAATCTGTATCACCTTTTATTTTATTTACACGATTGTAAATAACAAGCTTTGTTGAAAGTATTCTAGAGTTGAGACTGAAAAATGAGATATCGACAATTTTTTATTGAAAATCTTCATTTTGTCCTGCAAAAAGATAAATTTCATTTGATGTATGCACCGGCCACTATAAAATAAAAACCGAAATGCAAATGCATTGTACTGGACATCATGTTAAACTATTAGCCTCATCGACCAGTCACGTCCCTTAAGTTGCTACCTGTGGATTGTCGTACTTTGTACATAGAAATATAACGATAGATTGTAAAAAATAGAAAATACAAAGATTTAGAATTGCTTTCTTTAAAATGTACAACTATGTGCTTATTCTACATGAATTTCTCTTTCTCTTGGTATAGTTTTTATGAGAATCGGAAGATTTTTAGTCTCGTCAAAATTGATTCTAAAATTTCAAATATTTTCACAAGTATTCCCTATTTAAGGCATTGTAAATATCGTTTTTTCTGTGAACTATCCCCTTTTTAGAACTGAATTGCGAGAGAACTAATACACTTTTCTAATTTGTACAACTATGTGGTGAAAATAGATAAAATAGGCTATCTGTCGTTTTAATTCTTTTCACTTAAGATAAAGATTCTATCTCGTCAAACGTTATTTTCACTGATTCTACACCAGACAACAGGCAATATGGCGACAGCTAGATTGTGATGACCCAACAACATTAATTGTTATTCATATTATTTTGTTTGTCAATATTTTAAAATACAACTACTTTTAAAAATTAACAATTTATTATTGTTTAAATTACAAAAAAAATCCATTTTGAATAGAGCAGACTGTTTATGGTTCAATTATTTTATGACCAATTGACAGCCATCCCTGATGTTGATTGTGGCAATAAACAATTTTCACCTGTGATACATGTGGCTAAATTACGTACGAAATGATTTGATGATGATGTATGCATCACGTGTGTAACAAATTTGTGTGCTGTGTAGTCAACTGTATTTTGAAGCAAGGACGTATAAAAGTCGTTGTTTGAAGCATTCGCTTATTTTTGTTACATGTAGTCCCAATTATCATTGAATGATAATGCTTTATATATATTATTTTTTATTTGTTACATTTTACTAACCTAAGGTAACATTTAAAATGTTTTCAAAATATATAAATGATATTATATACCATGACAATCACTATCATTTACTCGTTTAATGATACACAGGTACCAGTACAATTCACGTTAACCAGTTTGCAGCTGACTGACAGAGTTACATTTCCTTAAAAAGTCCGTAATAGTTTAGTATGAGTGTATAGTGTAAGATGTAACGTGTATGGTGTATGGTGCATGGTGTATGGGGTATGGTACATGGTGTATGGTGCATGGTGCATGGTGTATTGTGTAAGGTATATGTTGTAATGGTGTATGATGTGATGGTGTATGGTATATGGTGTAATGGTTCATGGTGTATGGTGTAATGGTGTATGGTGTATGGTATAATGGTGTGATTGGTTATGTTTTGCTGTACAAGCACTGTAGTCAATTAGCGTAAAATGCGTCATTGAACATTGTTGACGTCAACAATTAACAATGAAGGGATATGGAGTAAATGCAAATGAGACAAAATCTCTATAGATACATAGTAAAACCAAGTAATGTATTTCTTGTGACGTCAAAATTTTCCATGAAAATGCAGATAAAATGGAAACTTGTCTATTGTAAGCACTGGTTTCTCGAAATTACCGAAGAAGGGTGTGATCAATAAATGCTGGTAGTACCTTTATCAGCCCGTTTTCCTATTGATAAATATAATTCCTTTAAAAATTGAAGCTTTATTTAGAGGTAAATTTATCGCTTTATTTTTAGTGTATGATAAATATAGATTATTACATGGCATTTTTCATATCACGTCCTTTATCAGCCCTAGGTCCTTATATCAGCCCGAGAGCCGTCAGGCTCGAGGGATGATATACAGTCCCTGGATCAGTCAACATTCCATTTTGACTGAGCGTTGACTGGGGAGTGATCGCTGAATGATCGCTGAATCATGACTTTTGACGGCTGACGGATAGTAAAATTAACTGGTGACTAATGAATGATGCGACTCTTTTGATTTTTGAATCATGACGGATGACGAATAGAAAGAAAACTAATAAATTATGCACGGATGATCGGTGAAGAATGACTGATACAGGTAAATTGAAAAATTACCGGCGAAACGAATCTCACCGAGTGTTGATATATAGTTCCTAGTAAGATCGAAGTCATTAACAATACATGTATCTGATAGTTCTTACCAATTAAAGAGCATGCTAATTGTACTTAAGTGTTTTAGAATCAAAATTCTACTCAACTTTGCCAAAAATTTACAAAAGATTACATCGCAATTGTTCAAGTCACTTTTTCGAACAGGCCAAATGTGTACAAATGTGTTGAAGGCCTCATGGTGACTTCAAGATGAAGAACAACAATAAAAGCGTTGTTCCTTTGCTTGTGTTTTACCATGTATTTGTAGAGACTTTGTCTCATGTGCATTTACTCCATATCCTTTTATTCACCATATAAATGTTTGGAACAAATCATCACCAGATGGTTTATTTACAGAGATTGTGTTGACATTTCACAATCAAAATTCTACTAATGAGATATTGTTTTACCCAAAAGTCATAAAAAATTTATATCGCAAACATTCAAATCCTATCGATACACTTCATATATGGAAATTACTGGAATAAATCACTGTAAGATGGCATTTCTAGAGATAAAGTTCACTTTTCACACAAAAAATTCTATTTATAGGATATTATTTTGCTAAAAATACATAAAAAATGAATATCGCAAACATTCAAATAATATCCAAACACTTCAACTATGGAAATTACTGGAATAATTCAATATAAGATGGCATTTCTAGAGAATAGGTTCACATTTCAGAGTAAAGATACTATTCATAGAAAATTATTTTGTGAAAAATACATAAAAAATGCACACCGCAAACATCCAAATCATATTGAAACACTTCAAATATTGAAATTACTGAATAAATCACTGTAAGATGACATTTCTAGAGATTAGGTTCACTTTTCACACTGAAAATGCTATTTATAGGATATCATTTGTTTTCTAAAATACATAAAAAGTGTATATCGCAAACTTTCAAATTATTTCAAAACACCTCAAATATGTGGAAATTACTGGAATAAATCGCTATAACATGGCATTTCAAGAGATTAGGTTCATTTTTCCCACTTAAATTTCTATTTATAGGATATTATTTTGCTAAAAAGTGTATATCGCAAACATTCAAATCATATAGAAACACTTCAAATATGGAAATTACCGGAATAAATCACTATAACATGGCATTTCTGGAGATTAAGCTCACTTTTCACACTAAAAATTTTATTTATTGGATATTATTTTGCTAAAATACATAAAAAGTGTTTATCGCAAACTTTCAAATCATTTTGAAACACTTTAAATATGGAAATTACTGGAATAAATCACTATAAGATGGCAATTTAGTGATTGCGTTCACTTTTCACACTCAAATGTCTATTTATAGGATATTATTTAGCTAAAAATACATAAAAAGTGTATATCGCAAACATTCAAATTATATCGATACACTTCAAATATGGAAACAAATTTCTATTTATAGGATATTATTTTGATAACGATACAAAAAAATCTATATCGCAAACATTTAAATCATATCGATACACTTCATACATGGAAATTACTGGAACAAATCACTAAAAGATGGCATTTCTAGAGATAAGGTTCATTTTTCTTTTTATAGGATATTACTTTGCTAAAAATACTTAAAAAGTGTATATAACAAAAAATCAAATCACATCGAAACACTTCAAATATGGAAATTAAAGGAAGAAATCACTATAAGATGACAATTCTAGAGATTAGGTTCACTTTTCACACTAAAAATTCTTCTTATTGGATATTATTTTGATAAAATACATAAAAAGTGTTTATCGCAAACTTGCAAATCCTTTTGAAACACTTTAAATATGGAAATTACTGGAATAAATCACTATAAGATGGGAATTTAGTGATTGCGTTCACTTTTCACACTCAAATGTCTATTTATAGGATATTATTTAGCTAAAAATACATAAAAAGTGTATATCGCAAACATTCAAATTATATCGATACACTTCAAATATGGAAACAAATTTCTATTTATAGGATATTATTTTGCTAAAGATAAAAAAAGTGTACAGTGCTTGTACAGTAAAACATAACCAATCACACCATTGTACCATACACCATACACCATGCACCATTACACCATACACCATGAACCATTACACCATATACCATACACCATCACACCATACACCATAATGATTGCACCATATACCTTACATTATGCACCATGCACCATACACCATATACCATGTACCATACACCATACACCATGCACCATACACTTTACATCTTACACTATACACTTTGTCCAGTACAATGTATTTGCATTTTGGTTTTTATTTTATAGTGGTACATACAACCTCGGGAATACAACAAATGAATTTTATCTTTTTGTTGGACAAAATGAAAATTTTTAATAAAAATTTGTCTCGGCGAGATTTCATTTTTCAGTCTCAATTCTAGAATACTTTCCACAAAGCTTGTTTTTTACAATCGTGTAAATAAAATAAAGGGTGATACAGATTTTCGTTTGCCGTATTTTATTTCGCTTGTTGCATTTTCTCGCTTTTAAAATGTCATTTTTGCCTTATCTTATTTAATAAGTATTTCCTTTATATCTTTCGATTATCGAGCGTACATTAACATATCATTATGAAGGCGGCAAAGGCTTAGGGTTATCATCGTACAGCGTCCATAACCTTTTTTTCGTACACCAAACACGATCTTATTTCACGTGAAATGTACATTGTACACGAGAATTTTGATATTTCTTCCATCAAACAGAACCTTTTTCTATTTTCAATACACCGTACAATGACCCATTCCTTTAAAACCCTCATTAATCATATAAACAGAGAACTGCATGGAGTACTAGGTGGCATTTGCACCATTTCGCATAATATCAATGTCCCTATTGTAGCATATTTTCAGTAAATTTGTACACAATTAGAGTACTAAATGGTATTTACATGATATCGTATAATATCAATATCACTATTGTTGCATATTTCAGTAAATTTGTACCAAATTTGAGTAGAAGATGGCATGTCCATCATATCGCATACTATCGATATCCCTATTGCTGCATATTTTCAATATATTTGTACCAAAATTGAGTATCAGATGGAATTTACATCATATCGAATAATATCGATATCCCTAGTGTTGCATATTTTCAGTAAATTTGTACCAAATTTGAGTACTAATTGGCATTTACACCATATCGCATACTATCGATATCCCTATTGTTGCATGTTTTCAGCATGTTCAGTATATTTGTACCAAATTTGAGTACTAGATGAGATTTACATCATATTGCATAATATTGATATCCATATTGTTGCATATTTTCAGTAAACTAATAGCAAATTTGAGTACAAGATGACATTTACATCATATTGCATACTATCTATATCCATATTGTTGCATACTTCCAGTAAATTTGTGCCAAATTTGAGTACTAGATGGCATTTACACCATATCGCATACTCTTGATATCCCTGTTGTTGCATGTTTTCAGTATATTTGTACCAAATTTGAGTATTAGAGGGAATTTACATCATTTCGCATAATATCGATAACCCTGTTGTTGCATATTTTCAGTAAATTTGTACCAAATTTGAGTACTAGGTGGAATTTAAATCTTATCGCATACTATCAATATCCCTATTGCTGCATATTTTCAGTAAATCTGTACCAAATTTAAGTATTAGATGGCATTTTCAACATATCGCCTACTATCGATATCCCTATTGTTGCATGTTTTTAGTATATCTGTACCAAATTTGAGTACTAGATGACATTTACATCATATCGCATACTATCAATATCCCTATGGTTGCATATTTTCAGTAAATTTGTACCAAATTTGAGTACTAGATGGCATGTAATCATATTGCATACTATCGATATCTCTATTGTTGCATATTTTCAGTATATTTGTACCAATTTTGAGTATCAGATGGAATTGACATCATATCGCATAATATCAATATCCCTATTGTTGCATATTTTCAGTAAATTTGTACCAAATTTGAGTACTAATTGGCATTTACACCATATTGCATACTATCAATATCCCTATAGTTGCATGTTTTCATTATATTTGTACCAAATTTGAGTACTAGATGGAATTTATATCATATCGCATACTGTCTATATCCCTATTGCTGCATATTTTCAGTAAATTTGTACCAAATTTGAGTATTAGATGGCATTTACACCATATCTCATACTATCGATATCCCTATTGTTGCATTTTTTCAGTACATTTGTACCAAGTTTGAGTACTAGATGACATTTACATCATATTGCATACTATTGATATCGCTATTGTTGCATATTTCCAGTAAATTTGTACCAAATTAGAGTACTAGATTGCATTTACACCATATCGCATCCTATCAGTATCCCTATTGTTGCATGTTTTCATTATATTTGCACCAAATTTGAGTACTAGATTGCATTTACACCATATTGCATGTCATCTCTATATATATTGTTGCATATTTTCAGTAAATTTGTACTAAATTTGAGTATTAGATGGAATTTACACAATACTGCATACTTTTGATAGCCTTATTGTTGCATCTGTTCAGGAAATTTGTACCACATTAGAGTCACAGCAGCTAGATAGTATTCTGCCAAAATTGCATATACTATGAATACTCCGTATGTTGCATGGTTTAGACAAATGTGTGCCAATTTTGACTTTTAGTTGACATTTGCAGCAAATCATACTAAATATGAGTGTTTGTAAACTTCTTGCATGTTTTAGGGAACATTATGCCAATGGTAAAATATCATTTTGCGCACTGTGAAATACGTCATATCATAATATTTTCTCGCAAGTTTTTGGGATTGTAAAATTGTTGAAAGAAATATTACTTTTGTCAAGTTTATGGCAAAATTTATTGAAAAATATGTGTCATTAACCAGCGCGATCTTCACGAACATAATAATTGATTGTCCATCGGCGTTCGGCGGAAAATTCAAAAATACGTTAAAATACAAATTGAAAAGATATGTTTTTGCGGTTTTATATTCATATCTTCGGTTTTAGTAAGATATGCGCTTTTTGTCACTACATGTTTTTTGCGTTTCTTTTGGCTAATAATTATTATTTCATGGAACCTGCTGGCACATAAAAAGCACGATTAATTTTCTTTATTCATTGCTTTATAGGGTTAACATATTTTTGAAAATGTATTTTATATTAACTTCGATTTCGCCAGTCCCGAGGCGCCATGCAGTTTATTGTCTCTCGTTCACATCGTGTCGCTCGATCGGTCTGGTGTATGGTCCAGAGTTACCGAGTACAGAGTATGGGTTATGGTGCATAGTGTATAGTTCATAGTGTATGGTGTATGGTTTATAGTGTATGATGTATGGTTCATGGTGTATGGTGTATGGTTCACGTTGCAACACCATACACCATTACACCATACACCATACACCATTGAACCATACACCATGCACCATTGAACCATACACCATTACACCATACACCATACACCATAAAATGGTTATGTTTTACCCTAAAAGTACTGTATATCGCAAACATTAAATCATATCGATACACTTCATATATGGAAATTACTGGAATAATTCACTATAAGATGGCATTTCTAGAGATTAGGTTCATTTTTCACACTAAAAAATCTATTTATATAATATTATTTTGCTAAAAATTCCTAAAAAGTGTATATCGCAAACATTCAATTCATATCGGAACACTTCAAATATGGAAATTACTGGAATAAATCACTATAAGATGGCAACTCTAGAGCTTAGGTTCACTTTTCACACTAAAAATTATATTTATTTGATCTTATTTTGCTAAAATACGTGAAAAGTGTATATCACAAACATTCAAATAATTTAGAAACACTTTAAATATGGAAATTACTGGAATAAATAACTTTAAGATGGCAATTTTAGAGATTGCGTTCACTTTTCACACCAAAATTTCTATTTAGAGGATATTAGTCTACTAAAAATTCAATAAAAGTGTATATCGCAAACATCCAAATCATATCGATACACTTCATATATGGAAATTACTGGAACAAATCACTAAAAGATGGCATTTCTAGAGATAAGGTTCATTTTTCTTTTTATAGGATATTATTTTGCTAAAAATACTTAAAAAGTGTATATAGCAACCATTCAAATCACATTGAAACACTTCAAATATGGAAATTACTGGAATAAATTACTATAAGATGACAATTCTAGAGATTAGGTTCACTTTTTACACTAAAAATTCTTCTTATTGGATATTATTTTGATAAAATACATAAAAAGTGTTTATCGCAAACTTTCTATTGTCCAACCTTCAACATCCACTTGGACTCCATTATATCAGAACAATTTTATTTTCCTTACCTGTGTCGTTCTTGAAAAAACTGCGAGACTATAGTCTTGATCAAAGTGGAGTTAATCCACTGACTCCACAATATAGACTCTGCAGTATTATCTGTGATGAAGCACAATTTAGGCTGTTTAAACCTGTCAGGACTGAAGAATTAAATAACAGCAACAGGAAATTTTTACATATACCATTTAAGAACAAAGGTATTGACGCTATTAATCTAAGCAATATACTTAATCACAAACAAGTAATATCGAAAATTCCTGTCTACTTCAATAATCAATCAGTCACCATTATTTCCTACAGCTACTCCAATACCATCGCAAATCATATCTTTAATTACAGAAAAGCATTGCAGGACCTAGATATTGAAGTTAACTCTAAAAATCCTCTGACGTGTGATTGTTCGAGTTCACCTTTTATATACCAACCATCTGGCCACGTTATTACAGGTAATCTGGATATCATTGACCACGATGGTCTCAGGAAAATTATTTCTAAAGGCCCGAAGTCCAGGGAACCTCAACGTATCAACTGGAATCATAATTTTAAGATCATTATGGACGCAGTTGAGGAATATGCCAGATCCTGGATCAAGCGTGAATCTGAAGTTGATGACATCAACACATTGTCAGAGTGGGTAAAAGCTATCCGGTCTTTAGTGTTACGCAGAATACATAAATTGAAAAACTGCGTACAGAATACACCCAAATCTATCTTCAAAGACGGTGACGCTGTATCTTGTCTTTCATCTCTTCACAAAAAGTATGTTGTCGTTCCAGCAGACAAAGCAGCAAACAATGTTGTTTTTGTGTGCAAAAAGCACTATTATGATTGCTTAATACAAGAACTTGGCGTAGATAATAGCTCAGGCAACCTCACATACAAAAATATTACTATAGATAAAGATGAAATCCTGGCAAATCATAAATCGTTTATGGAATCATTAAACATTTCTACCAATGACAAATCTAATGATTTGCCTAGTTTGTACTGGACACCTAAACTTCATAAGTGCCCGTACAAACAACGGTACATTGCCGGCTCTTCCAATTGTTCTACTAAAGAACTGTCCATTATCCTAACTAAGATTTTGACTGCTATGAAAGAAGGCCAGCAAAAATACTGTGATACTGTTTATTCACGTAGCAGCATCAATCATATGTGGATACTCAAAAATTCTAAAGATCTTCTGAACAACTTAAAAACCCGGTCACTTTCAAAAATCCACTCGTTGAAAACATTCGATTTCTCTACACTCTATACTACTCTTCCCCATTCACAATTGAAAAGTCGTTTGATAGATCTTATCAAGAACGCATTTACTTACAAAAAAGGACAAAGCTTTAAATATGTAGCCTTAGCATATACATCTACATATTTTACCAACAAAGTACCAAAGGGTAATACACGATACTACACTGAAGAACAGGTGATCAGCATGCTGGAATTTCTCATCAACAACATATTTGTCCAGTTCGGGGGCAAGATATTCCAACAGACAGTCGGCATTCCAATGGGAACGAATTGTGCTCCTCTCTTAGCCGACCTGTTTTTGTTCACTTACGAAACAGAATTTTTGCAAAATTTGGTCAAACAAAATAAAACTAAAGAGGCTAGATCCTTTAATTACTCATACAGATATATTGATGATGTGTTGTCGCTTAATAATAGTAAATTTGCCGACTATATTCCATTAATATATCCCCCAGAACTTGAAATAAAGGAGACTACAGACACTGACCATTCTGTTTCGTTTTTAGATTTACTTTTGGAGTTTGACGACAGTGGCAACCTTAGCACACGAATTTATGACAAAAGAGACGAATTCAATTTTGATATTGTAAACTTTCCACACCTCGACAGTAACATTCCGTCTTCCCCATCGTATGGAGTATATATTTCTCAATCAATCCGTTACGCTAGAGCATGTAGTCACTATCAAGATTTTTTGAAACGACACAGATGTTTAATTCGTAAACTTTTAAATCAGGGCTTCGAGAAATGCAGATTAATAGTTTTTCTGAAGAAATTTATTGGACGTTTTCCAGATTTGATTGATAAATATTCAATTCCTATTTCCAATTTTATTGAAGACGGGTTTGTTTAAGTTTTGGCTTCTTTCTTTATATTTCTCTTCTTGCCACTCCAGTGTGATTTGTGCACCGAGCGACAAAAACATTTTACCTGTATGACACTAGGCTTGTACATCGAACGACAAAAACATTTTACCTATGTCAGAAAAAATCTATAGGTTATGACAGGAGGCACACCACTTATTCGCCCGCCCATTGACTGTTATGTTAAATTCCGGGATTTCAAAAATATGTCAAATAAGAAAATATAATTGAATTGATTTTGTACATAGTCGCAAAAGAGAATTTTCGGTATTTGGTCGTATTTCATTCTATCCGTTCTAGCTTGTTACGCACCTTAATCATGTTTTTTTAACTGTTCTTTGCTCTCTGTCGTTCATCTGGAAATATTCTATGATCTTGCTGATTATAACATGTATCCATTGGCTGGAGTCACTAGAAATTATAAGGCACTATTTTTTATAGTACTATTTTCGTGGTCTGTCAAATATTGGCGTATTGAAATAGTGAAGTGCCCCCTGACAATATTATGGCTTTGACATTTTACACAAACTGGGCACACAGAAGCTACAGTTAGTCGTCATATAAGCGGGAGGTTGATGCATCATTAAACCTGGTTTAACCCGCCATTTTATTTATAAAATGCCCGTTCCAAGTCGGGAATATGACGGCTTGCCAAAAATGTTCTGTGTTGGATTGTGTTTCCCTGATTTAGTCGAATGTTATACGGATTTTCCTTACTGGTCTCTTCCTTTGATCGTTTCGGACTTTTATTGTCACTTTCATCATTTTGAAACACTTTAAATATGGAAATTACTGGAATAAATCACTATAAGAAGGCAATTTAGTGATTGCGTTCACTTTTTACACTCAAATGTCTATTTATAGGATTTTATTTTGCTAAAGATACAAAAAAGTGCATATCGCAAACATTTAAATCTTATCGATACACTTCATATATGGAAATTACTGGAATAATTCACTATAAGATGGCATTTCTAGAGATTAGGTTCATTTTTCACACTAAAAAAATCTATCTATATAATATTATTTTGCTAAAAATTCCAAAAAAGTGTATATCGCAAACATTCAAATCATATCGAAACACTTCAAATATGGAAATTACTGGAATAAATCACTATAAGATGGCAATTCTAGAGATAAGGTTCACTTTTCACACTAAAAATTATATTTATTTGATCTTATTTTGCTAAAATACGTAAAAAGTGTATATCACAAACATTCAAATAATTTGGAAACACTTTAAATATGGAAATTACTGGAATAAATCACTTTGAGATGGCAATTTTAGAGATTGCGTTCACTTTTCATACCAAAATTTCTATTTATAGGATATTAGTCTACTAAAAATTCAATAAAAGTGTATATCGCAAATATCCAAATCATATCGATACACTTCATATATGGAAATTACTGGAACAAATCACTAAAAGCTGGCATTTCTAGAGATAAGGTTCATTTTTCTTTTTATAGGATATTATTTTGCTAAAAATACTTAAAAAGTGTATATAGCAAACATTCAAATCACATCGAAACACTTCAAATATGGAAATTACTGGAATAAATCACTATAAGATGACAATTCTAGAGATTAGGTTCACTTTTTGCACTAAAAATTCTTCTTATTGGATATTATTTGGCTAAAATACATAAAAAGTGTTTATCGCAAACTTTCAAATCATTTTGAAACACTTTAAATATGGAAATTACTGGAATAAATCACTATAAGATGGAAATTTGGTGATTGCGTTCACTTTTCACACTCAAATGTCTATTTATAGGATATAATTTAGCTAAAAATACATAAAAAAGTGTATATCGCAAACATTCAAATTATATCGATACACTTCAAATATGGAAACAAATTTCTATTTATAGGATATTATTTTGATAAAGATACAAAAAAGTGTATATCGCAAACATTTAAATCATATCGATACACTTCACATATGGAAATTACTAGAATAATTCACAATAAGATGGCATTTTTAGTGATTATGTTCATTTTTCACACTAAATAATCTATTTATATAATATTTTTTGCTAAAAATTCCTAAAAAGTGTATACTGCAAACATTCAAATCATATCGAAACACTTCAAATAAGGAAATTACTGGAATAAATCACTATTAGATGGCAATTCTAGAGATTAGGTTCACTTTTCACACTAAAAATTATATTTATTTGATATTATTTTGCTAAAATACGTAAAAAGTGTATATCACAAACATTCAAATAATTTGGAAACACTTTAAATATGGATTTTACTGGAATAAATCACTTAAAGACGGCAATTTTAGAGATTGCGTTCACTTTTCACACCAAAATTTCTATTTATAGGATATTATTTTGCTAAAAATACATAAAAAGTGTATATCGCAAACATTCAAATCATATCGAAACACTTCCAATATGGAAATTACTGGAATAATTTACTATAAGATGGCATTTCTAGAGATTAGGTTCACTTTTCACATGAAAAATGCTATTTATAGGATATTATTTTGCTAAAGATGAATAGAAGTGTATATTGGAAACATTTAAATCATATCGAAACACTTCAAATATGGAAATTACTGGAATAAATCACTATAAAATGGCATTTTCAGAGATTATGTTTTCCCACTCAAATTTCTATTTATAGGATATCATTTTGCTAAAAATACAAAAAAGTGTATATCGCCAACATTCAAATCATATCGATACACTTCATATATGGAAATTACGGGAATAAATCACTATAAGATGGCATTTCTAGAGATTAGGTTAACTTTTCACACTAAAAATTCTATTCGATAATGTTATTTTGGTAAGAATACATGAAAAGTGTTTATCACAAACATTCAAATCATATCGAAACACTTCAAATATGGAAAGTACTGGAATAAATCGCTACAAGATGGCATTTTCAAAGATTGCGTTCGTTTTTTTCACACTCAAATTTCTAATTATAGGTTATTTATTTGCTAAAAATACTTAAAAAGTGTATATCGCAAACATTCAAATCATATCGAAACACTCCAAATATGGAAATTACTGGAATAAATCACTATAAGATATGGCAATTCTAGAGATTAGGTTCACTTTTCACTCTAAAAATTCTATTTATAGGATATTATTTTGCTAAAAATACATAAAAAGTGTATATAGCAAACATTCAAATCATATTGAAACACTTCAAATATGGAAATTACTGGAATAAATCAC